>CM051261.1:40873379-41005879 GCA_027921565.1 Artemia sinica | reverse complement strand
TAAGTTTTTGTGCGTGTGTGTAAGTTTTTGTGTGTGTGTAAGTTTTTGTGTGCATGTAAGTTTTTGTGTGCATGTAAGTTTTTGTGTGTGGGTCTAAGTTTTTGTGTGTGTGTGTGTAAGTTTTTGTGTGTCTAAGCTTTTGTGTGTGGATGTAAGTTTTTTGTATGTGTGTGTGTAAGTTTGTGTGTGTGTGTGTGTAAGTTTTTGTGTGTGTGTAAGTTTTTGTGTGTGTGTGTGTGTGTATAAGTTTGTGTGTGTGTGTGTGTAAGTTTCTGTGTGTGTAAGTTTTGGCGTGTGTGTGTAAGTTTTCGTGTGTGTGTGTGTAAGTTTTGTGTGTGTGTGTGTGTGTGTGTGTGTGTGTAAGTTTTTGTGCGTGTGTGTGTGAGTTTTTTTTTGTGTTCATGTGTAAGTTTTTGTGTGTGTCTGTGTGTGTAAGTTTTTGTGTGTGTGTGTAAGTTTTGGCGTGTGTGTGTGAGTTTTCGTGTGTGTGTAAGTTTTGTGTGTGTGTGTGTGTAAGTTATTGTGTGCATGTAAGTTTTTGTGTGCATGTAAGTTTTCGTGTGCATGTGTAAGTTTTTGTGTGTGTGTGTGTGTGTGTGTGTAAGTTTTTTTTTGTGTGTGTGTGTGTGTAATTTTTTGTGTGTGTGTAAGTTTTCGTGTGTGTGTGTGAGTTTTCGTGTGTGTGTGTGTAAGTTTTTGTGTGTGTGTGTGTGTGTAAGTTTTTTTGTGCATGTAAGTTTTTGTCTGCATGTAAGTTTTCGTGTGCATGTGTAAGTTTTTTTGTGTGTGTGTGTGTGTGTGTTTTTTTGTGTGTGTGTGTAAGTTTTGGCGTGTGTGTGTAAGTTTTCGTGTGTGTGTGTAAGTTTTCGTGTGTGTGTGTAAGTTTTTGTGTGTGTGTGTGTGTAAGTTTTTGTGTGTGTGTAAGTTTTTGTGTGCATGTATGGGGACCGGGGGAGGACCTTTAGGGCCCAGGGAGGACGTTTGGGGATCCGGGGGCCTTGAGGATTGAGTGGTCTTTTTGGGAGTCCGGTGGACCTTTGGGGGCCGGGGGAGGGCCTTTGGGAGCCCAGTGGACCTTTGGGGACCGGGGGAGGACCTTTGGGGGCCCGGGGGGCCCTTGGGGGGCCGGTTGGCCCTTTGGGAGCCCGGGGGACCTTTGAGGACCAGTGGAGGGCCTTTGGGGGTCTGAGGAGAGCGTTTGGGGTCCGGAGGACCTTTGGGGGTCTGGTGGGCCCTTGAGGACCAGGGGAGGGCCTTTGAGGGTCTGAGGAGGGCGTTTGGGGGGCTGGGGCTCTTTGGGAGCTTGGGGGACCTTTGAGGACCGAGCGCTTCCTTCGGGGTGGGGGTAGGAGGATCGGAACCCTTTGGGGTTGGGGTAGAGGACCTCACAACACTGTTCAAATGAAACTTGTGTATTATAACGACCACAGAGTTTCACCATTAAATTCTCTTCTAAAATCTCTTCAAAAATCATCTTTTAAAATGTCTCTAACTGTTTCGTCGAAATAGTTCCATAACCTGTCTAAAACAGTTTCGCCCAAATAATCCCTAAACGTAATTCAGCGTGTTCCTTTTGTTTGGCATCCCTGCGCTGGCTTATTTCAATTATTTGGAAACCTTTTCGCGCGCTAAGATCAAAACATTTGCTCGGAAACGATTCTTCTGGAAGAACTCCAGACATTAATAAACTTCGCGCCGGAGACAATTCAAACAATCATGACATCATGTGTGATCTAACTGTTTCTCGGAAACATTTCTGTTCGAAATCCAAAGACATTAATTAACTTTACGTTATCTGTCAGACATTAATTAACTGTTTCCCGGGAACTCATAACATTTGGCTCGAACAACAAATATTGGAAACACGCGATCTCTCGGAAACTCATATCATTTGCATTGAACAACAAATATTGGAAACACGCGATCTGACTGTTTCCCGGGAACTCGTAACGTTTGGCTCGAACAACAAATATTGGAAACACGCGATCTCTCGGAAACTCATATCATTTGCATTGAACAACAAATATTGGAAACACGCGATCTGACTGTTTCCCGGGAACTCGTAACATTTGGCTCGAACAACAAATATTGGAAACACGCGATCTCCCGGAAACTCATAACATCTGGCTTGAACAACAACAAGAAGGAAGTGACAAAGTTCCTGTTTTTCCATTCTCACTGACAAAATCCATAAAACCATCAAATAATCAACACACATAACCATCCATGAAAACAACCATAAATGTGAGAAAATTCCTGTTTTTTCATTCTCACTGACAAAGTCCATAAAACCATCCATAAATGTAACAAAATTCCTGTTTTTCAAATTCTCACTGACAAAAACCATAAACCACGTGGTTCTGATCGGAGTCAATAAGGCCCTTCTACTTTCGTGGCGCAAAGAAGTAGAAGCTGTTTAGGCCAATCGGCTTTAAACTTACAGGGCATGAAGACAGGCCCAAAAGGACCTGTATTAAGGCAAGTGAATAGAGAAAACGAATAGAAAGAGAATAGAGAATAATAAAGGCAAGAGAATAGAAAAAACGAGGTGGTATTGATCCTGAGCTCACAAAATGGGACCAAAGCGTTTTCCCAACGGTGTCAAATTTAAAAAGCGCATAGACTGGGCTAAGGATATGTCTAGAAAAGCACATTAAATTTTTTTTTTGCATCGAATCACAATATCTGAAAAATGTTCCTTTTTGCCGGTCACCTTGGAACTCAAAGGTAATTAGATTTAGCTAAGGGGATCTATACGAAGATAATGAATTTTAAATTGAATGAGGTTGTATTGATTTGTGACGCAAGAAATGTAGAGGAAATTATTTCTCTTCGATCGACTTGAAAGTAACAGGGCATACAGGCTGCCCTTCAAAAAAAAAAAATCGACTGAGTATGCAAGCAGATGGTTTTGTTTTCCCAAAGAAAGCTTCCTTAAAAATGGAAAGTGTCAGAGGCAGCATTACACAATTGTCTAAATAAGGGATCATGCACCTTCCATGTTTTTTTGGCTAATTCGCATGAAAGGGGCTTAGAAACACGGGAGGGGGTTCATTCGATTGGAAGTTGAAAGTTATAGTGCCATTTTTAAAAGTTATTAGTTATTGTACGTACAATGTGCCAAGGACATCTCTAGAAAAGCACTTTCAAGCATTTTTTGTACCGACTCACAATACCTGAACATTGGCACTTTTTTTTGCTCTGCCGCTCTTGCCTTTAGAAGGTTTAGAGGGGCCGAAGCCGTACTCCTGTTTTTGATAGTTTTTGTACCTTATAAATTTGACTTGATTAATCATTTTGATTTCTGTTCATCTTAGGTGTCGTCAATTTATCTAAATCAGTTTTGGTCTTTATGTTTGATGTGATTATTCATTTTAGCTTATGTCCGTTTTGGGTCTCATTTCGTTTTAAGTTTCAATTATTACATGAATCTACTTTTGCTCGTCATAGGTTTAATATGACCCTTTACCTTTCTTTGAAAAATTTATTTTTCCAAAAACATTTTTAAAGACTGATTTTATAAGACAGTAAAAACTTTACTTTGTTTAAAGACAAAAACAGAAAATCTTCTTGGAAGTTAGTAGGAGATGTGTTTATTTAAACACATAAGCAGTTATAGCAAAGCTGAACATGAAAGAATTCTTTTAATAATATGATGAAAATAAAGAAAGTTTATATTCAATGCCTCCACATGACCCAGTTCAGTTTGGTTACAGTCCCAAGCAATGCCAAACATTAGTAGCTAGAATTAAACGAAACTATAACAACGAGTACGACTTTTGATTAAGATAATGAACTTCAAAAAAATAAAAAAAACATCCCATAAAATGAAAGAAATTCACATCTGATTTCTTTTTTTCTTGTATAGCGTTAATTTATTTGTCTCATCTTTTTATCACTTTCGCCACTATATCTTAACTTGTTGAATCAAGTTTTTCCCCTTTTTTCCTTTGATAATTGCTCCGAGACCAAGATTTTCGGACTTTTATTTGTATCTTTTATTTGTAAATTTGAAATCTGTGTCGTAGAATTCCACTGTCCAATTAAACGTTTTATCCTTTACTGTGTTTTGATTTCGTTTTAAATCGAAAAGCATTGTGGCCTCGAAAATAGTTCAAGAAGAAACATTCTGCAGATTTTCAATCTGTGTTACTGAAAATACCCATCCTCCCCTAACATCACAGAAAATACATTATTAAAAACCTATTCATTAATTACACATGACCAAACATTTTCGCTGAGCATCCAGATTTTGGCTACATACAAACTGCAATTAAAATTTATTTTAGCTCTGAAGCAGAAAAGCAAAAAACTTACGAATTATTCTTGCAGTTAACATATAAACAAATTTCAATTAAAACACGATCAAAAATTGATCCGAAAACCCCTTTACCAAAAACAGAAATTCTAAAACGTAATATAGAGAGCGATATTAAAGCCTAAAATATCAGTAAAAACATAAAGCGGACAGAAATAACTATAAATGAGACCTAAACGGACAGAAATCAAAATGAATAGCTGACTTATGCTTGAAAATATAAGATCTTGCATAAATGAAAGGAATAATTGAAACATAATACTAATATAAATTCAAATGAATAATCAAGTCAAAATAAGACGAACATATATAATCACAAGCAAGAGTGTGATTACTCCCCCCCCCAGGAAACAGAACTTCCTTTAGTTTTTAAGAAAATTTAAAATGTGCATAAAAAGTTACCCATACCATGGCAGCAATAACAACCCTTTAAATCCTACTGGGGCATCGTATAAAGCGACTGGGACATCGTATAAAACGACTGACACATCGTGTAAACCAGCCAAAATGATATACAATACAGATAAGAATTATGCAAATGAGATACCTTTTGATACCTGTATTATTGTAGGCCAAAGACCCAAACTATGATGTACACTCAATACATAATTTATTCTGTAATACTGAAATTACATAATTTATTCTGTAATGCAAAAAGGTATCTCACTTGCATAATTCATACCTGAGCAAGAATATCAAGATATATTCAACCTTCAGATGTCATTTGATTCAAGTAGCCTACACTCAAAGGGTTGAAATTTTAATTGCTTATCAACTAAAGGTAAGCCTGAGAGAATGGTGATTCCCATGCCACATTATATAAATATCAGAATATGATTAGAATATATTCATCGTTTCACAAGTCGATTGATTCGATTGACCTAGCTTCACTTCTTGGCTATGGTCGCTATAATACACAAGTACTAAGTGAGGAGTGCGGCTAATAAAATATTGTTTGATATTGGAGCATGAATAAAGTTGAAACTAATAAAGCCGTAGGAGTTGAGAAAATAATTTTAATATCGAAATCCAGAACAATCCTTAGAAATAAAGTTCAATCCTTAGAAATCAAGTAGTGAGGTGTTTATGGATTTTAACCAGCAAGGACCCCAACCATCAAGGACCCCAACCACTAAGGACCCCAACCTTCAAGGGTCCCAAAACCCCCTCCCCGGACTATTTGGCCCCTCCCCCAATTTATTATGCTTTTTTGAATTTTTTTTAGTTTTATTTTTATTTTTTATATTTTTTTAACATAGAACTTTTTTCAACTTTTTTTTACATGTCTTAAAATGACGGGAAATATACTTAAAACAACAAAAAATTCATCTTTAATATTTTCAAAATACAAAATGAGAATGATTTTCATTATTAGAAAAATAATGTTTGTAGTAGCACTTTTTTTTTGGACTGAATATTTTTTGGACTTGGAAATTATTCAACTTTAAGTTTTTTAATTTTTTATACTTATTCGGCCGTACCAAATGGTAGTCTATAACTGCTCATTGAAGCAACGCGGCTGTACCAGTGGTAATGTATGGCTGGTTATCGACACTACCTAGTTTATTGTATGTGTAAAATCAGAATTTTTCGTACATTGGAAGGATAAATACGTGCATCACATTTTGAAAAAAATGAAGATGAATTATTCGAAGAAAGTGTGTACACACGATAAAGTCATCGTTGCGTTGAATGCTGACAACGACATATGGTTGAACTACGAAACAAGCACTAGTGGTAACACTATTGGAAACATATGTGTGCGTTGTCATGACAGTAAGTTTAGATTTCTTTGGACTACCGAAAGCATTCAACATTGCTGATGGTGAATTTGCGAGAGTGAGATCTTCAAGGATGATAGCGCTAAAAGAGAATGCCAACAAAAAAATAGTTGACGATGAGGTTCCACTTCTTGCTCTTGGTTCTGGTAACACGTTACCTATTACAGATCCTATAGCCCTCGTTCTGGTATTAGTATTCAAATGAAAGCAAAGGAAAAAGAAAAGCCTACTGCTGCACTAATGTCATCAACCATATCTTGTCTACCTGCCAGAACTATTACCTGTCTAAAAATAATGTGATAATAGACAGCGAAATCGAAATCATAATAAAAAGGACAATGGTAGACGATATCACTAATGAATATAAAGATGAATTGATAGAAAATAAAGCACATGTGAACAGTATTACTAACATTGATCATATACCAACAGATATTGTAAATGAAGCCACTAATACAAAAAACAAAACGCATACTGAACCTGTAGCTGACACCACAGTAAAAATTGCGAATGACTCAAAATGAATTAATGATTATTCTATTGGTTATGAACTAAAAGAAGAGAATACCTACACTATCAAGAGAGAGCATTATTAATTATTTTATGAACAGACTAAAAATGTTCAAAGCTGTTCAATGATATTAATAATGTATTATAATACATGTAAAATATTTTTTTGTTAATACTCTACATGTCGTTATTTCAATAAAAATATTTTATGCATTACTTTGTTATTTTTACATTATTTTTAGGGTACGCTAGCACGTCAGACGTATAGATTGTTTATTAAAAAGTCGGAGATGTAAGAAGAGGAATTTTTAGAGACATGAATGCTACTACTAGCGATTATATTTAGATTTTTTTTTATTTATATTAGAAACTGAGATAGGTTAACAGAAATTAATCATTTTTCCAAGGTATTTTTTTCAAGGATATATTTTTCCATAGGAAATTATTTTTCATGAGGATATTTTTAACATATCGATAAACAGATGTCTACTTTCAAGTTATTTTGGGTATATTTTTCAAAGAATCATTTTTCCAAAGGTATATTTATTTTTCATGGATATATTTTTCAACGGATAATTATTTTTCATGAGAATATTTTTAATGTATCAATAAACAGAGGTCTGCTTCCAAGTTGTTTTGTGTATTTTTTTCAAATGGATCATTTTTCCAAGGTATATTTTTGGTTCAAGGATATATTTTTCCATGGGTAACTATTTTCCATGAGGATGTTTTTAATATATCGATAAACAGATGTCTACTTCCAAGCTGTTTAGGGTATATTTTCCAAATGAATCATTTTTTCATTGAATATTTTGTTTCATGTATATATTTTTCCATGGGTAATTATTTTTTATGAGGATATTCTTTAATATATCGATAAGCAGAGGTCTACTTCCAAGATGTTTGGGGTATATTTTTCAATTGAATCATGTTTCCAAGGTATATTTTTTCATGGATATATTTTTCCATGGATAGTTATTTTTCATGAGGTTATTTTTAATATATCGATATACAGAGATCTATTTCCAATTTGTTTTGGGTATATTTTTCAAATGAATCATTTTTCCGAGGTATATTTTTTTCATGGATATATTTTTCCATGAGTAATTATTTTTCATGAGGATATTTTTAATATACAACTTTTTGGCTCTACTTATAGATGACAGCACGCACTTTCAGACACACAATCATAGTGAGAGAGACGTGCAAAAAGTTAGGTTCATTTAGGTTCACTTAAAGTGGCGCACCACATGAGGTGAACCTAAATGAACCTAACTTTTTTCACGTCTCTATCACTATGATTGTGTGTCTGAGCGTGCGTGCTACCATCTATAAGAAAAGTCCAAAAGCTGCATATTAAAAACATCCTCTTGAAAAATAATTACCCATTGAAAAATATATCCATGAACAAAAATATACCTTAGAAAAATGATTGATTTGAAAAATATACCCAACACAACTTGGAAGTAGATATCTGTTTATCTATATACTAAAAATAGCCTCATGGGAAGTAGAACTCTGTTTATCAATATTTTAAAAATATCCTCATGAAAAATAATTATCCATGGAAAATATATCCATGAAAAAGATATACCTTGGAAAAATGGTTCGTTTTAAAAATATATCCAAAACAACTTGGAAGTAGACCTCTGTTTATCGATATATTAAAAACATCCTCTTGAAAAATAATTATCCATGGAAAAATATATCCATAAAAAAATATATACCTTAAAAAATGATTCATTTGAAAAATATACCCAAAACAACTTGGAAGTAGACCTCTGTTTATCGATATATTAAAAATATCCTCATGAAAAATAATTACCCATGGAAAAATATATCCATAAAAAAACTATACCGTAGAAAAATGATTAATTTGAAAAATATACCAGAAACAGCTTGGAAGTAGGCCTCTATTTATCAATATACTAAAAATTTCCTCGTGAAAAATAATTATCCATGAACAAATATATCCATGAAAAAATGCCATGGAAATAATGATTCACTTGAAAAACATATATAAGACAACTTGGAAGTAGACCTCTGTTTATCGATATATTAAAAATATCCTTATGAAAAATAGTTACACATGGAAAAATATATCCATGACAAATAAATATACCTTAAAAAATGATTCATTTGAAAAATATACCCAAAACAACTTAGAAGTAGACCTCCGTTTATCGATATATTAAAAATATCCTCATGAAAAATAATTACCAATGGAAAAATATATCTATGAAAAAAATATACATTGGAAAAATGATTCATTTCTGTTAACCTATCTCAGTTTCTAATATAATTAAAAAAATCTGAATATAATCGCTAGTAGTAGTATCTATGTCTGAAAAGTCCTTTTCTTACATCTCCGACTTTTTAATGAACAATCTAAACGTTTGACGTGCTAGCGTACTCTAAAAATGATGGAAACATAACAAAGTAATGCATAAAATATTTTTATTAATATCATTAAACAACTTTGAACATTTTCAATCTGTTCCACAAAATAATTCATCATGTTCTCTCTTGATAGTGCAGGTATTCTCTTCTCTTAGTTCATAACCATTAGAATAATTATTAATCCATTTTGAGTCATTCGCAATTTTTACTGTGGTGTCAGCTACAGGTTCAATATGCGTTTCGTCTTTGGTATTAGTGGCTTCATGTACTATATCTGTTGGTATGTGACCAATGGTAGTAATAATGTTCACAGGCGCTTTATTTTCCATCAATTCATCTTTAAATTCATTAGTGATATTGTCTATCAATGCTCTTTTTATTTTGCTTTCGATTTCACTGTCTATTATTACATTATTTTAACACAGGTAACAGTTCTGGCACGTAGACAAAATATGGTTTATGGCATTAGTGCAGTAGTAGGTCTTTCTTTTTCCTTTTGCTTTCATTTGAATACTAATACCAGAACGAGGGCTATAGGATCTATAATAGGTAACGTGTTATCAGAACCAAGACCAATGAGTTGACCCTCATCGTCAACTATTATTTTTATGCTGGCATTCTCTTTGAGCATTATCATCTGTGGTGATATCACTCTCGCATATCCAACATCAGCAATGTTGAATGCTTTCGGTAGTCCAAAGAAATCTAAACTCTCACTGTCACGACAACCCACGCCCACGTTTTCAATAGTGTTACCACTGGTGCTTGTTTCGTAGTTCATATATATGTCTTTGTAAGCCTTCAACGCAACGATGACTTTATCATGTGCACAAACTTTCTTCGAATAATTCATCTTCACTTTTTGAAAAATTTGATGCAAGTTTTTATCCTTCCAATGTACGACAAATACTGATTTAATACATACAATAACTTAGTTAGTGTCAATAACAAGCCATAGAGTACCACTGGTACAGCCATTTACTGTCAATGAGCACTCATAGAGCACCATTGGTACAGCCAAATAAATAAAAGAAGCTGGATAATTTCCGTCCAAAAAAAGAAAAGTGCTAATAGAAACATTATTTTTCTAATAGTCAAAATCACGACTAACATCTATTTCATTCTCAGTTTGTATTTCGAAAATATTTAACAGGATTTTTTTTTCATTTAAGTATATTTCATGCCATTTTAAGACATTTAAAAAAATTTGAAAAATTGTATGTTAAAAAAATAAAATAAAAGTAAGAAAACTTCAAAAAAATATTAAAAATGGGGAGAGGGGCCAAAAACGTAGGGGAGGGGGTATTAGGAACCTTGAAGGTTGGTCTCCTTGATGGCCAGGGTTCTTGTTGGTTGGGTCCTTGCTGGTTCAAGTCCATAAACCACCTCACACCTCACTACTTGATTTCTAAGGATTATACTAGATTTCTAAGGATTGTTCTGGATTTCTATATTAAAATTCTTTTCTGAACGCCTACGACTTTATAAGTTTCAACTTTATGCATAATCCAATATCAAACAATATTTACATTAGCCGCACTCCTCACTTGGTACTTGTGTGTTATAGCGACTACAGCCAAGAAGTGAAGCTAGGTCAATCGAATCAATCGACTTGTGAAAGGATGAATAGATTCTAATCATATTCTAACATTTATATAATGTGTCGTGGGAGTCACCATTCCCTCAGACTTACCTTTAGTTGACAAGCGATCACTTGAATAAAATAACTTTTGAATGTTGAATATATCTTGATATTGTTGCTCAGATATGAATTATGCAAATGAGATACCTTTCTGTATTACAGTATAAATTATGTAATTTCAGTATTACAGAATAAATTTTGTACCATCAGTATTACAGAATAAATTATGTACTGGGTAAACATCATAATTTGGGTCATTGACCTACCTTAATACGGTTATCAAAAGGTATCTCATTTGCATAATGCCTATCTGTATTGTATATAATTTTGGTCGGTTTATACGATCTGCCAGTTGCTTTTTATGATGTCCCACTCACTTTATACGATGTCCCAGTAGGATCTAAAGGATCATTACTATTCATGGCCAGTGATAGACCTTTGAAAGCCTCATAAATCAATCTTTTGTTTTCTGCAGGCTAGTCAACAACTTTTCTACTCCTATGGCTAATATCCTAATTTTATAGGAGGATTTTGTGTTTTCAATAAAGTGCCGGTTTTTATAATTCTAGAAATATAGCGAAGTATCACGAGCCAATTTTTTTGAGCTATTTTTGAAGCAATTATTTGTATTCATTTTAAGTTTCAATTTCACTCTTTGGTTCCATAAAAAAAAACTTTGAATTAAAAAAATTGAAGTTGAGATTCTCCTTTAAATGCCCACAAATCAAAAAGTGGGCTTGATGATACTTTCTAGGGTCATAATAAAAGAAAGGCCGGAATGTCTAGGTTCCGTTTTATCAATGAAGTATGACAGGCTACCAAAAGTCATGCTTTTTGATAATTCAGTTGGGACCAAACGAAAACCAGAAACTTTCAGATGGGATGAGTACAGCTTATGGAACAGGATTGAAAGGAAATAGAAACTTCATGAAATAGTGAGGTCCAGAACAGATTACGTTCGAGGAGGACCAGAAGTCGGAGGACCTCCGATCACTTTCGACTATTAAAAAGGGTACTAGCCCTCTCAATTTCCAATAGAGTGAGCCCTTTTCGAAGTTTCTACGACAGGGATTTCTATAAAAATCTTATATGAGCATAGCTTACAACCCTTGCCCCGAGGGCTGTGGGGGGGGGTCATCCTCGAAGACATAATTTCCAGACCTTTCAACTATGTTGAACAAAATGGCCATATTAAATTTTGATCGGAAGAGTGTGAGGAAATGATGGGAATGGGGGGGGGGCATTTCCTTCCGATCAGCTTCAAATATTAAAAAGGGCACTAGCAGTAGAGATGGGGGTTCTACTCCGATCAGGGCTCCTTATATGGGCATAGAACCACGTGGTTTATGGAATTTGTCAGTGAGAATTTGAAAAACAGGAATTTTGTCACATTTATGGATGGTTTTATGGACTTTGTCAGTGAGAATGAAAAAACAGAAAGTTTGTCACATTTATGGATGGTTTTATGGATGGTTATGTGTGTTGATTATTTGATGGTTTTATGGATTTTGTCAGTGAGAATGGAAAAACAGGAACTTTGACACTTCCTTCTTGTTCAAGCCAGATGTTATGATCCGAAAATAGTATCTGTTGTTGTTATTCGAGCCAGATGTTGTTGTCGTTCGAAGCAAAGTTAATGACACTTCCTTCCTGTTTGAGGCAGATGTTATGATCCGGAAATAGAATTTGTTGTTGTTATTTGAGCCAGATGTTGTTATCGTTCGAAGCAAAGTTAATGACATTTCTTTCCTGTTTGAGGCAGATGTTATGACACTGAAATAGAATTTGTTGTTGTTATTTGAGCCAGATGTTGTTGTTATTGTTATTCGAGGCAGATGTTATGATCCGAAAATAGTATTTGTTTCCGAGCCAAATGTTACGAGTTCCCGGGAAACAGCTAGATCCCTCTTCTCAGCCAATCAGAGGGCTCCTCCTTCGAAAGAGGCAACGCCACAGAGTTACTCCTCTCCCCTTTCCTACACTTTGAATTTATCGAGCGAAGAGGATCAGTTTCGTTTTAGCCGTGAGAGAGTTGACATCGGGAACCAAAATGTTCTATATATGCCCATTGTGCATGTACACTCTTGGCGGTTGGACTCAATGTGAGAATTGTACAATTATTGATGACTATAATGAAAAGTGTAAATTATGTAATCCTTGCAAATTACATAGAGGCTATGCAGTACAAATTAAAGGATGTAATTCATGTCTTGAGGAGGTGTGTGACTCACACCCCAGCGGGCACCTATGCTCCAATTGTCACAATGATAAATGTGATCAGTGGGAGAATACTTACCCCGCTATGATCGGAAAGAATCCTAAACGTGATTTTAGTTTATTTCTACGAGATTGGTATCGTCGTGGATTTAAATTATTCTGGGAAGAGGAATCTGGTCTACGATTCAACTGCTGGGGTAACAAGACAATCTGGTTTCTACGGCATCGCTGTGACGACACTGCCTACTATGACTATAAACCAAGCGATTTTTATTTGGCAGTTACCGAATCTGATTCACCACTTGAAAACACTGTATGTGATATTGCTTCAAATAGACAGATTGAAACTCGTGAATTTCATAATATGAATGCAAATAGTATCATTGACTATACAAAGAGATATGACAAGAGTGAAGTTACATTGTACTGCAGAAAATGTGACCCTGACTTTGCAGTCAATCAAGATCAATATACAGTGAATCCAAATGATTTACCAGCATTAGTGGTTCACGACAGTTACCTATACACCGATGAAGAAATCTAAAAGTGTAGATTTAAAAACATTGTTGTATATATACATTTTATTAATAAACAAATTCACAAACATTTTTTAAGCACTTTACTCTTAGGGCACTGAAATCAATATTAAATACACTTGTAAGTATATTTTCCACTAGAAAGTCGTTCAGACGTGGATTGTCACCATAAATACGGAGAAACTGCTTGTAAGTATAACCACGGCATCGGAACACAAAATATAGTAGCGCATGGAAGCCACAGCTTTTAGTCGTTAGATCCTGCACCCTCTTTCGATTTTGAATAATAGTTTTCCCACTGCTCTCAATATAGTTGCTGATGTGTGGCGTGTAGAATGTATAGGGTAGACCAAGAGGATCAAAAAATTCGATATTCTTCACTGTTTGAAAGATGCACAGCCAATGACCCGTCAGCACAGTCGATGGACTGCTATTAACAATAATCAAGGTATTGTTCGCACTTTGAATTTTTCCTAGATAGTCTGAGGGTAGACAATAGGATTTGTACTGGGACATGTAGGGGTCCATATTAAATACACTGATTATTTGACTGGTGTTCATGGCGCCAAGTCTAGTAGAACACTGCCTTCGGGAGTGATTTCCCAATAGGTTTCATATTGATTTAGTGAGATTAGGGCAATACTCTCAGCCAATGGGTCGGCAAATGTACACTCTAAACGCACAGTCCCCGTACGTACTATACTCATATCCTGTGTGCCAGACAAATCCAATACAATGATACCATGTGTTTTAGCAAACATATCTTCGGTTATACCATTTTCAAATAGTTGCGAATCATGATCTAGGGTTTGCATGGTCAACTCGTACAATGTTCTATAAGATTTATCAAAAGATAGATTGTAGAGTGGGATGCCGTTTACTTTGCACACAAGAGATGAAAGTCCAAACATCTCGAATTTATGTGGGCATTCAGTCCATGATCCTATTGCACTGGAGCTCTTTACAAATGCCAAAGCCAATTTCGAGGGGATTTCACCATTGATAAAGGATGAGTCGGTGAAGGTGCGTGAGCCCATTGCTATATGACGTTGATTGGTGATTGTATGAGGAACAAGTAGTTTAATATTATTTCCATTGGCTCTCAGTTTTTCCACAGCCAAAGCAACAGAACTCATAACCTGCTGTTTGCGTACATGTAGTATTGCTGAGGTGAGGGAGAGACTTACATCGGGATTGGCGGCAAGTTCCTTTCTCAATATGAAATTAGATGGTGCAAGCGTCAATTTTATATCCACTTTAATGTTAGGTGGTAGCCATTGGGGTATATTAAATATTTCATGATATATTTTTCCAACTAGATGTAATTCACTAGTTGTAGCATTTTTAAGCGCATCTGTACTATCAGTATTAGTAATATATTCATATCCATTGGAGGCGCCTCTCAATTCCTTATATGACTTGGGTGTCATGAGCATGAATTGGATATAGCTAGCATAGTTGGAGAGATTGTTGCTTGTACTCACCAGCGTGCCATTGATGTAGACGCTAATTTGACGAAATAAATTATGTAGTATACAATTTTCATAGGATATCCCATCAGCTCGAACTGGCATTGTATTATCGGATTTCCGCACTTTCATTTGTAAATCTATAAATGTGGACGATAAATCTATGAAGTAGTCTTCATTGGAATAAATTTGAAAGTGGATATTATCGGAGAGGGGTTGTTGTGGATAGAATTGTTCATAGTATCCATGCTTGACACTCACATCAACATTTTCAGCATTGAACAGATTCAATGAGGCGGTGATTGAAGGTTGAGAATCCTTATGTGGCAGGTAGGACATCTTAAGAGAAGAAATCAAGTTTCGATCTAACAATTTTCTTCCTGGGCCTTCTGGTTACACTACGTGTTGGCTTTCTTTTCTTTGACAAAAGGGATGTCTTTCGTTTCCGTCCTGAGTAGAGACTGATGAGTGATGCATTGTTTCTTAACCTTTTTAAACCTTTACCATTCTGTTTCAATTTCTCGCCAAGGGTTCGCGCACTAGACCTAAGATTTTCCGTAGCACTTTTTTTAAAATCCTTGCCAGAGCCCCAATCGTGTAGTGTAGACGCTGCAAAATCTGTCGCAGCCGGTACAAGATATTTTCTAGCCAATGGTAGTGAAGAGCGAAACAGCTTAGCAAACCAGCTACCAAGACCGTAGCCAGACATTGACGAGCGACCCTTGTAATAGTCCATTCCATTGCCCTGTTGTCTTGGGCCAAGAGTATTAACATAGCAGTCAATATCAGGACAAGTGAATACCACTTTTCTATTAGACATCTTGCTGAATGGGTCGAAAATGACATGTAATCACAGCCAAACCCTTTGAAATTGCTATTGGATCACCAAACTCAGTTCTTAATGTTAACTGACAGAGTTCCAAATAGCAAGTGTTTACTGGAATATACTGAAGATGCTTTATATTGTAGTGATGAATATGTTCTTGATTGGTTTTTCGTTCAAGAACTCGTAGGAGGGGGACATTCGAATTACCAACCCGAGATGTTTCCACAAATGAGGCGTAGAGAAATATACAAGTGTCTGTGGAGAAGGCAGGCGGGTAGTCGGCAAAAATGAAATTAGTGTTTCCGGCACTTTTACCATTGATTATATTGAGCTTAAAGCCAAGAACATCCCTTAGGTTATCATTGAGAATAATCTTTTCACTGGCAATAGGTGAACTAATGTAGATCTTGCCCTCCTCCTTTGAATAGTTGAAATGAAAAGCTCCTTTTTTACGAGCGGAAATTCTTTTATTGATAGTACGACATAAATCATTCATACAGGTGAGTTCCTCATAGGGTAATTCAATATATGGATAATCCATCCAATTGATTTTTTGAATTTGTTCTTGATCACCTGGTGGTGGCGGCCAATCATAGGGTCTAATTTTTATTTCATATTTACGATCCTTTCTCAGGATGTCATAAGTATTTTTGAGAATACAATCGACAAGAGCCACTTCATACTTTCCGTCAAATTTGATGGTGGGGGAGAGTTTTGTCCAAAAATCACTTGTTTTATTCAAGTCATTGTAGAGAGGATCAGAAACATTGGACATGAAAGTCACATAGAAATCATTGGGCATTGTTAATATCTTCAGCACTGACCCAAGAATCAAAATCCGAGTTGTATCCTAGCCAGCGAACAAGCAACTGCTTCTTGCCCCTACGAGTACGACTCTTTAATATCTTTTCAATTTGATAAATTTCACTAGTGTTTCTAACTTTTTGCAGTTCATATTCATAAAAACCACCGAGAATTTCATCATCTTTGGTATCTCGTAGCCGATAAGTTATGGGTATGGTGTCTAGGATTTTGGACACTTTAAAAAGTTCGGTGCTCCATAAATAATTCCCCTTTTCAAAAATATTAGTGGTTCTATTAATTCGAACAGTATCACCAACATTGAATTTCTTCTTCTTTTTCTTCTCATTGTCATTGGAGTATTGCTTTAGAAAAGCATCAAATGTATTCTCACTGTAGTGAACATCCCGAGGGGTAGAGTTGGACAGAGATCGATGTGGTCGATGGTTGTATATCTGCATGATTTTATCTAAATCGTGAATAAAAGCAGATGTATTTTTCAGTGTACAATATCTTGAAATTAATAGACGAATCGTTCTTATTAATCGTTCGGCCAATGCAGCCTTTATCGGACTGTGACTATGATAGAGTGTCGTATTATATTTCAAAAGAACCTTTTGCACATGAGGGTTAACAAATTCACTGTCACGATCTGATTGAATTTTTCTATAGGAATCCTGCTCAAGAATACTTTCAATGGCCCGAGCAACTTCAACACCTCTCTTTGATCGCAGTGGAATGGCATAGGCATAGCGACTAAAGATACTGATCGCCACTAGAATATATTTGTAGGGTGTATTGTGACGTCGTTGAACTGCGTCTAAAGTTAAAAGATCCATTTGCATTATATGCAGAGGGAAAAAGGCTTTAGTTTGACGATATTGTTTACTGCGAAGTCTATGATTCCGATGTAGTGTGTAACTTGGTTCATTTTCTAGATACTCTTTTACATTTTTCAATGTGGTGCCGGAGACTTTGGAAAGCGTTTTGGGAGAACTTAAACTTCCCGCTTCACCAATATTTTCATAGACACCTTTCAAAACTTCATCCATTTTGAACGTAAACACGTAGTGTAATGTCCACTCCCCTTTTGCACACTGGAGGGCGAATCAATTCGTCTTCGCTTTTGACTAGCAGCCACAGGTGTTGTAAAATCAGTGGTGCTAGTATCTTCTTCTTCTTCTTCTTCTTTTTTAAATGGTGTTGTTGGATGTTCATTTAATTTCTTTAGAATTTGCTTATTGCCAATAAGACTTTTGGGGGAGTTTGATACACTTAGAAAGGTGTATAGATTATCGTCAAAGGATAAGAGTCCTTTACGATTCGTCACCATATCACAAATTAAATCAACTAGATTATAACTTTTTCCCCGAATTATAATTCGTTTCCCTATGCTGTCGACTTGAACTTGATCACCAGATTCCAACACGAGATAAGATAATACTCTTTTACTCTGTTCTCGATAGGACAGTGGCAATAGGTTCCCAATTTTCAATACAATCGAATTCAATTCCTTCTCCTTTGATTGTGCAGAATCTTGAGATGCTTCTTGTTTAGAGGGATCGGCGATGGTCTCTCGCGATAAGGTCTATGTTTGTCCATACGTCGCAATGCATCTTGAAGTAAAAGCAGTTTTTTATCATCGGCAATATTCTCATCATTAATGAATTTGTTTAGATTGTCTTCAAAATGCTCGACGGGCGAGAGGACAAGTTCAAATGGTGTCAATTTATAAGGTTTTGCCATTCTCTAGAGAAAACTGTTTACAAGTCCTGCGATTATCGGTAGTAAAAGTGTGAAAAAGCTACCACCTGCTTGAAGGAGTCGTTTTCTTTTAAATTTGTTTCCCTTGTTTTTACAAGCCAAGGCACGTACAGTGGAACGATGTTGCTTTGTCTGTTGTCTAACACCTTCTGGCAGTTGAACATTGCCCTCAGTTAAATTTAAACAAAGTTCAGATATTAGATTAATGAAATCATTGTCAACCCCATGTTTGAGTATAGCCTTCCTAAGCGGAGGTTTTGAAGTGCTTAAAACGGAAAACAAGTGCCTATTTTCGTGTAGTTTCTTCAGTGTCATGATAGCGACTAATAGCCTTTTCTACTATTCACCGGAAGATATACTGTAATTTCATTGTCGAAAATGTCGGTGACTACACGAAGATCCTCGGGCGTGCTCTGATTAAGATCCAATAAAATGTAACCGTAGGGCTTGCTAGTCGCCTGAGTGTACGCTGACAACAGAAATTTTGGAGTGCCGGGGTATATCTGTTTATTGAGAGTTATTAGTGAGCTAGAATCACGAACGACTCGATAGATAATATAGATAGTGCAATTCAAAGCAAGGGTTCGCATACATTTGCTCTGATGAAACAGATTGTGTAGAACTAGGGTTATGGAAATGTTTTCATGATGAGATCGGACAGTGAACAATTGCAGCATTTCCTGTGAGAACTGTTCAATGGATTCAGCCAAATCATCAATAATCAGCCACGAGTTCGGTTCAATACTATTGAAAACATCAAGTCCTCTTATGAATTGTATTGGTATGGTTGTGGCAATAGCTTTTATTTTATCATAGGACTCTTGCCAAATACTATAGCAATAATAGATTTTTTCGGTTTTTCCAAAAACATTTTATCGCAATTTGAATTATTCTAGCTAAAAGCGTTGTTTTCCCCGACATTGAGGGTCCACACAGAAATGATCTGAAGGGCGTTTTAAATTGATACATGTTGTTGACAACAGTCAGACTATGACTAACTGTCAATCACATGTGTCCAATGAATAAGTAGTAATTTTCCCGTCTATTCAAGAACAACAAAAACAATATTTCATGGCAACATTTATTACGATAAACACTTGTTCAACATGAACAATGATAACACTTTTTGTACAACACTTATTGTCTTTAAACACTTTTTGTACAACACCTTTGTCCATCTACAGCACTTTTGTACCACACTTTCTGTACAACACCTTTGTCCATCTACAGCACTTTTCTATACAACACTTTTCTATACAATAAAATACACTTGGAACTAGCACAGTTGAACAGTAGAGTGATTGGTGGCCCCCACCCAGGGAACCGGCCTTGGGAAGGGTCCCCCACCCCCCTGGAGCTGCGATGGAAAAATAGTTGTCGTCACTGCTACGGGTTAGTGGTGATTAGTGCTTGGGTTAGATGAGGTTGAGCGGCTAGTTAATTCATGAACGGGTTGGGCGGTTAGTTGGTTAGATTAGTTTATCCAGACCAAGTTGATTACGATAGTCTGCGCATTCAACTCGATCTGAAATACGATAGTGGCCATGTGGCAGGACACTCACACCGTTCTCGAGCACATAGACCTTGTCAGATATACACGACATTGCATTTTTTTCTACTCTCACAGTATAATTTCTATACTGTAGAGAGCGAATTGCAAGCACTTGTGCTCTTGGCACTAGGCTACTTTCTACACAGTCTTTGTATACGCTCATGTTAAAATTGCTCTTTACAAAGTGTGTAGGCACCCCTTTACATGTTTTCTTTTCATCCCCACTATGTGTTTCCACGCAATAGACTTTGGGACCCGGGAACACCCCCCTAGATATCAAGTCACTCCCCGTTTCAGATTTTAATTTTAATAGTTGGTTGGGGGCTTGACGTTTCACCAGCTCGGGGTAGAGGGACGGATTCCAGTTGGTGAAATCCATCCGCGAACTGATGTGCACCCCATTTTGCAAATCACCCAATAAATCTTCAGTTTTTACTTTTAGCAGTAGAGAATCGGTATCCCCATAATAAACTTGAACCTCCCCCTCCCGTGGCCATTGCACCTTGCACACATTGTAAAAGAACGACAACATGAGCTTTTTTGAAATTTCTAGTACTGAACTACCTCCTGCGATATTCTTGTTCAGTACTACGTTTCGCTTTTTCCTGTGTAGAAGAACCATGCCGGCCTCTATGCTCGTGAATGATGTGAAATTAGGGTCGGCAATAATTCGTGCACACTCTAGAGGGTCAGTCACGACGTCACAGCGAGATCTGTTACGTACGCTTTCGCACATTTTGCCAAACGCTGAATTTAGAATGAGCTTGTACAATTCCTTCTCCACCTTTGAATTTGCCCTAGAACGTTTATCGACAAAAGTATCGATAAACGTTTTCAAATAAGGTTTCTGATTAAACTGAAGGACCCTATGTATTTTGGTGATTTTGAAACCATTGTTCACCATCCAGTGCAAGAGCACATGGTGAACAACGATATTCTCTTTAGGGTCCAAATCAGCAATCAGTTTCTGTTTAGAGGGAGTCCAATGCATCCCCATATCCTCAACCAATGACCGATTGTAGGGGCTCAACGAGTCCCTGGTCACTGGTCGATTGATACAGGGAAAAACAAAATCTTTGACTGAGTCGTGAAGGGCCAGTGGAATGTGACCGTCAATTTCAAAGAACCATCCTTGTGGCCCGTTGTCCTCGACGGTGTTAATGTCGGGGAACTCACAAGGATTCTCAAGCCATTGATAGTTCCCACACGGAAAAGAGTAGTGGGACATTGCCGAGGGGTACAACGAGTTCATGTCCAAGAACACTGCATTTGACTTTACACCGGTGCTTTGTCCGCTTGGATCGGTTGATAAGACCCGGTCCCCGTGAAAAACATACCCTCCCCTCATTGAACGCTCTACAAAAAGGTGTTGGTCTACATCCGTGATTAGGCCTATTTCCTCCCTGCTAATTTTTAAAATTAAATCCATTACTAGATGTGGTGTAGAAAAATAATATCCTATATCTAGTCCAAACTCTGAATAGATCTGGTCTGTATTCTTACAGACTATATCCAACAGAGTTAGAACGTCACTGGCCAAGTACAGTCTACAATAATCCCACCCATTTTTACAATCCCCCTTAGCCCACACCTTCTTGGCAAACTCGTACTCCTCGACTGTGCATTCACTGTTGGTGAGTGAATTGTGAAAAGCTTCAATTGGAGGTAGTTTCTCCTCGCTTAAGCGAGCGCCAGAACAGTAATAATCATATGCATATACACCTTTGCTGGTTAATAAGTCATACATTTCACTGTCTGGAAAGTACTGTTTAAGCAAGTGAAAGCTATCAAAATTGTCACTTTTCTGCACTTGAATTAGTTGACTAAGGGATTTGGGGAAAAAACTAAAGGAATCTAAAAACCTGATTTTATTCCAGCACGTACGCTCATTATCCACTACCTGCCATTTCAGTTCGAGAAGCAATAGCTTCTCGGCCGATTTGGGAATGATGTTGTAGGTAAATGAATTATTTACCCATGGACTATCTACTCCCCCTCCCTCCCTATGCATACGTGCCAGTGCTGGTAAAATAAATTTTAAGTCATAGTTAGAATTATGGATAAAAACTGGGATAAAAAACTGTTGGCTAACGTTTAAATTACATGATTGATGCGCTACTCCCCTAAAATTACTACCCCCCGAGGATATTTCCTGCCACAAGTGGTCGTGGTCTCTGACTTTCCCCCTCCCCCCACGTTTCCCTTTAGTCCCCTTATCCTCCTCTACAAACTCCCCCTTGCATACCCAACATATTTTTTGATTTTTAATCGCGAGACGATCCTCTGCAGACAGCACCATTGGATAATGCGTATTTCTCAAACGAGAAATAGCAACATTAGCCGTGCCAATCAGTTTAGTCAATGCCTTGACCATGCACTCATCGCCCTCATCCAATGTTTCTACTACTTCTAACAACCGCATGGTATTAGAATTGTCTCTTTGCGCATGGGCATAGGAGACTGCAATGGCCTGGTGTTCTTTGATACGGTTTGGATATTGAGGGTCATTCACCTCCACCAGTTTAGCTTCGCAATCCAAAGATATTTTGTTGCATTGGAGAAGAGTATTCTGAAAATTTTTAAAACGTAGAATGGCCCTATCCCCTGAAACCGTTTCCACTGTCTGGTACCCATGCTGTCTACAATGCTTCATGTGACCCCGTAGTTTCATATCACTACGGAATTGTGACAAGCATGTTGGACAGTAGAAACGTACCCCCTTATGCTTACCACCCCCCAGAACTCTACTAATGTCAGTAATCGGATTAAAATGTCCGATTGCGCTCGGTTCACTAGGCGGCGTGTAAAGCAACCAAACCCAGTGTTTAACCAAATCAACTGACGGGCCCCTTACAGGGAATACCACCCCCTTCTTTTAGAACGAACCCCATCTTTAAATTCTGTTTCATACTGAACCACAGTAACGCCGATATTTAAATGGGCATTAGCCCTTTCAAAAATGTCAATGGATCGTAGCGTTACTGGGTATTTCCCCTCTAAGCAAGAAAAATCTACAACTGGGAAATCGGACCCATCCTTCCCATGTACAGCCCAGTGATCTAAATTCTTCTTAGTAGCGTCACGTGCTAGAGGCTCGTATGCTGATATGAGGAAAGCATACTTGAAACACTTTTGATCTGTTTCAAAACAGATCTTCTGGACACCTTGACAACCCTCTAGATCTGGATTATAATTTAAGACTGTACCCGTGCCCCAATGCCCCCCTCTTAAAATAAAATCTTTCTTAAATTTACAAATATTTACGCTTAAATTTTCAATGAATAAAACTACTGAGCCACTCCCATTTTCGTTATAGTTCTCGAGATGCGCGATAATTTGCCCTACCCACTCACTAAAAACACCCTCAAAATTTTCTAAATTTGGATAAATTACACGCATCTCGGAATGTATAAAATGATAGTAAACCTCACTTTTCCCCTCATTCAAATAAAAAACCTTTAAAACAATTGAAACCTTAATTGAATCCCTACCCCCCCACAATAGAATTTGTTTCTCCAGAAGTGCACGAATTTTATCTACATAGTTATGTACTATTTCTACTGGATCAAAAACAAAATTTCCCCCCATTAGTGAATTAAAGGGATCCCCAAACGTTGCAGTGAAAACAACTATATTATTCAAAATCATATTGGACAGCTGAAAGTCTGGGAATGATGTATCCCCTCCCCCTACTTGTTCAACAATATTCGGACTCTGTTCCACTTCAGTTGTTTGAAGTGGGTAATCAGTGGGAGGAGGGTTCCCAGTGAAATCGTCTAAAATTTGCAAGGTATTTGGCTCAAGTCCCTCTGTTCAACTGTGCCACTATCTACTTTAAAAAAATCATCTAAAAACTCATCAATATTGTCAGGTACTTCAATGCTATCGTTGTCTTGAAACTCCGCTGGCGGTTCCTCCCCTTCTTCACTAGACGGCGAGTAGGGGACCAGGACAACCTATAAATGAAAAAATAGCTTATTTCAAAGTGCTCAAATCACCCTACTGCTTTTAAAATTTGGATTATTATTGCTTAATTCAACTGAAAATATTCTAAGATATGACATAGGATTTTTTTTTTTTTTTTTTTTTTTTTTTTTTTTTTTTTTTTTTTTTTTTTGGGGGGGGGGGGCATCCCCATGCAGCGCTTCCCTGACTCGTGGCGCTTCCCTGTGGCGCTTCTCGGGGCCTGCATCGCTTCCCGCGATGCTTCTCGACCCCCCGGCGCTTCCCTGACCCGTGGCGCCTCCCTGACCCGTGGCGCATCCCTGTGGCGCTTCTCGGGGGTCACATCGCTTCCCGCGATGCTTCTCGACCCCGTGGCGCCTCCCTGACCCATGGCGCTCCCCCCCGGCGCTTCCCTGACTCGTGGCGCATCCCTGTGGCGCTTCTCGGGGCCCGCATCACTTCCCGCGATGCTTCTCGACCCCGTGGCGCCTCCCTGACCCGTGGCGCTTCCCCCGGCGCTTCCCCCGTTGCTTCCCAGACCCACTGGCTCCGCGGCCAATTACATAATGCCCCAAAAAAATATTGTTAGATCATAAGTCATTTCTCTCTAATTCCATACAGGTTCAGTAAACACATGAGTTTAATTATTGTAAGCCGCCGCGCGAGTGTTCCAGGATTGAACCGTTAACTTGGTTTTCCCTCACTAAAATCTTTGACACGATTGAAATATTCAGTGTAAATTAGAACGTCAATATGTGACAAATAGAATAATCTCTCTCTTAAAACTAAGTGAGAAAAATAGGGTATTTTGAGTTTCAAAAGGTGAGCATTAATTTAAATTACCTAAAAATATTCGCTTATGAGTTATCGATGCGATAGCAAAGATTAGAAAAGAGTGGTTTCTCTGCAAAAAAATATATTTAGATATCTCTGAGGGGAGGGCAGAGAAAATAAGGGTTGGGAGGGGGGTTAATATCTCACAGAGATATACTTTTACACAGTGTTGAAAAATCGGTTTGTTTAGATATTTCTTGGTCCTGAATGATAGAAAAAAGTGAAAAGACAAAAGTAAAGGCTCTCTAACAGCTAAAAAATAGCTTACTTGATTGAAAAAAAATACTCACGTCTTCAAATTGATCAATCACTTGACAGAAAGCTGGAGGCTTGACCATTACATGATAGGGAGCCATTGGTTGGTCTATGACTTGCTTGAAGGAGCCAACCCTTCTATCTTGCATGGAAGGCTCAGGACTTGACGGAGTGCACTGACGCTTGATGGGGAGCTGATAGCTCAGATATTGCGTGAGAAGGAGCCAATGTTTGGCCTACGGCTTGTCTTGAAGGCCCAGGTAACGTCTGTTGGAGGGTGGAGGGGCCGACGTTAATTTCTTGTGTAGGAGCTGTGACTTGCGTAGCCGGGACAGGGGCTTGCATGGATGGCTGCACTTGGGCAGGCAGTGTGGAGTTGGGGGGCTTCGGCCAGCGACCATATTGGACAACTGTCGCCTTTGCAGGGGACGCATTATTGGTCCTCGTCTTCTTAGCAGGTGGGGGCACGCATTCTTCGCTATTTGCGTCAGCCATAGGGTCCGCAAATTCTTCATAATTTGCCTTAAAGAAGAGAAGAAAAATCAAATCAAAATAATTTCTCCCTTTTTAAAGAAGGAAAGTTATTAAACATAATGTTGTTTAGTTTATCACTAAGAAAGCACAAAACCCATATTCTCTCCCCCTAAATTTAGGAAAATTAAGCCATCCCTCTCATAGAGTTAATCATGTGTTTTATTCAAGCGAAAGGCATATCTTACTAGCTTTTATTCAAATGTTATAGCTAAAATCACTAAATGATGAAGAAGGAATAATCTTTTCTATTTCTAATAGAAGCGCTAACCCCCTCCCCAGCAAAAATCCTGGATTCACGCTCCCCTCCCGGCCCCAAATTTAGGAAAATTAAGCCATCCCTCTCATAGAGTTAATCATGCGTTTTATTCAAGCGAAAGGCATATCTTACTAGCTTTTATTCAAATGTTATAGCTAAAATCACTAAATGACGAAGAAGCAATTATCTTTTCTATCTCTAATAAAAGCGCTAACCCCCTGAACAAAAATCCTGGATTCACGCTCCCCTTCCGGCCCCAAATTTAGGAAAATTAAGCCATCCCTCTCATAGAGTTAATCATGCGTTTTATTCAAGCGAAAGGCATATCTTACTAGCTTTTATTCAAATGTTATAGCTAAAATCACTAAATGACGAAGAAGCAATTATCTTTTCTATCTCTAATAAAAGCGCTAACCCCCTGAACAAAAATCCTGGATTCACGCCCGGGAATATAAAAGAAACTTTATTGAAGGCTTGAAAAGATTATAAATTTACACATTAGTTTTCTTGTCAATGGGCGTACATGTCTATACACAGAATCCCCCTTACTTTTACTTACAACGAAGCTGTTAGAAGCGATGTATTGGCCCCTTTTACATAATGCCCTAAAAATATTTGTTAAACTTAATCTGTTTCTCTCCTTCCATACAGGTTACGAAACTACAATTCTAATTATTGCTTAAAAGTGTTTTAATTTTGACGGAGAAACCCTTTGGCTGCTGCGTTTGTAAACACATCGGAAGAGGGGACGACAAAGTAATTATAACCCTGCGGAAATGTACTGTCAAAACCAGAGCGAGCTAATAACAACAGAGCGCTGGATGTCTCAGTTAGAGAAAAGATTACAATTGAGAAAAGTCAAACTTTAACGAAATGCTATTTCTTTTTGCGAGAATTTGGGTTGTAAAGCAATGGTGGAGGGGTTAGGTTTTGAGGGTAAAGGAATATATTTACATTGATTATAATGATGTTTGTATAGTTTGTTGTGGTGGGGGGGGGGGGTTGAGGGTATAGGAATATATTTACATTGATTATAAAGATTGTATGGTTTGTTGGGGGGGGGGGATTTAGCTGGAAATATAGAGGGAAGGAATTTATCGAAAAAAGTATTTCTTTTGCGATGGGGTTGTAAGACAATGGGGGGGGGTTAGGTTTTGAGGGTAAAGGAATATATTTACATTGACTATAAAGATTGCATGGTTGGGGGGGGGGTAGGTTTTGAGGGTAAAGGAATATATTTACATTGATTATAGTGATGTTTTTATAGTTTGTTGTGGTGGGGGGGGGTTGAGGGTATAGGAATATATTTACATTGATTATAAAGATTGTATGGTTTGTTGGGGGGGGGGGGATTTAGCTGGGAATATAGAGGGAAGGAATTTATCGAAAAAAGTATTTCTTTTGCGATGGGGTTGTAAGACAATGGGGGGAGGTTAGGTTTTGAGGGTAAAGGAATATATTTACATTGACTATAAAGATTGCATGGTTGGGGGGGAGGGGGGGGGGGGGGTTTGAGGATAAAGGAATATATTTACATTGAGTATAAAGATTGTATGGTTTGTTGGGGGGGGGGGTTAAGGGTGAAAAGAACATATTTGCGTTTTAGCTGAATATACTGGAGGGTGTCCAAGGAAAATTCATTTGAAAATAAAAATGCACTTACATTGCTAATTGCGGCTGCCAAGATCTCAAGCTCATCAAATTTATCCATTGTCAGGTTGTTTGCACTGTGTCACAATAGTTTCTGTTAATTGAATTGCATTGCATGCCCGTTATATACGAAATATCTAGGTCGAATTGTTATGTAAACAAAGCCCTCTGATTGGCTGAGAAGGGGGATGTAGCTGTTTCCCGGGAACTCGTAACATTTGGCTCGGAAACAAATACTATTTCCAGATCATAACATCTGCCTCGAATAACAATAACAACAACATCTGGCTCAAATAACAACAACAAATTCTATTTCAGTGTCATAACATCTGCCTCAAACAGGAAAGAAATGTCATTAACTTTGCTTCGAACGATAACAACATCTGGCTCGAATAACAATAACAAATTCTATTTCCGGATCATAACATCTGCCTCAAACAGGAAGGAAGTGTCATTAACTTTGCTTCGAACGACAACAACATTTGGCTCGAATAACAACAACAAATACTATTTTCGGATCATAACATCTGGCTTGAACAAGAAGGAAGTGTCAAAGTTCCTGTTTTTCCATTCTCACTGACAAAATCCATAAAACCATCAAATAATCAAACACACATAACCATCCATAAAACCATCCATAAATGTGACAAACTTTCTGTTTTTTCATTCTCACTGACAAAGTCCATAAAACCATCCATAAATGTGACAAAATTCCTGTTTTTCAAATTCTCACTGACAAATTCCATAAACCACGTGGTTCTATGCCCATATAAGGAGCCCTGATCGGAGTAGAACCCCCATCTCTACTACTAGCCACTTCAATTTCCAATCGAATGAACCCTTTTTGAAGTTTCTACGACAACGCCTTCTATAAAAACCCTATACGCCCCCAGGGCATAAGTTACAACCCTTGCCCTGAGGGCTGTTAGGGGGTTGTCGTCCTCAAGACATAATTTATGGACCTTTCAAATACTTTGAACAAGATAGCTATATCAAAAATTTTAGTCAGAAGTGTGTGGGGAAATGATGGGAATGGGGGGCATTTCCCTCCGATCAGTTTCAACTATTAAAAAGGGCAATAGCACTCTCCATTTCTAATCGAATGAGCCCCTTTTGAAGTTTCTATGATAGCACTTTCTATAAAAAAAAAACCTTATATGCCCCCAGGGCATAACTTAAAACCCTTGCCCTGGGGGCTGTTAGGGTGTTGTCATCCTCAAAGACATAATTTATGGACCTTTCAACTACATTGAACAAAATGGCTATCTTAAAATTTTGATTAGATGTTTTTGGGGAAATGGTGGGTGTGGGACGGGGGTTAGTTTCTCTCCAATCACTTTCACTAAAGAGGGCACTAGTCCTTTCAATTTCCAATCGAATGAGCCCTTTTTGAAGTTTCTATGATAACTCCTTCGGTACGAGGTGCCCCAGTGTAAGAGCAACAAATAAATAATACATTGCGCCAACATCATTCTTTACTTAGGCAGCGCTATTGCACTGCCTATGATAGAGTGAGGTTGACTGATTGGTCGATGTTTCAAAGACTCTAATTTATATTTAGATTTACAATAATGTTTCAAACGTAAAAAAGAATAATGTCACCTTGTGTTAGACTTTTTCCTCAGCTGGGTTCTATTGTTTTCCCTTTTCAGCAATTCTAGCACAACTCCTCTCTTGATTCTAAGTTATCAGGGTTTATTTATTATCAGGGTTTATTTATTAATTCCAAACACTAACAAAACAAGCATGTGTTCCAAAATTATATGCAGTTGCAAAATCACGATAAATACTTTCATACACACTTTTTGACTAGTTTGCACTATTATTCTGTTACATATAAGAACAGGAGTCATTCTCCTTTTCATTTTTTAGGACATCAAATGAATGAGCACCGTCCGTGCCAAACTGGGATTTGTGACCACCGTCTACTATGTCCTTTCTAATCGCTGATGACTGAATGGATGAGGAAGACTGGACATATGGCATTGGTGCAACTGTACTGCTAACACTACCACGTGAATTTGGCCTCGAGTAATCGAGAGACAGCGGCATCAACAAATGGGATCCATAGCTCCCTGTTTCGGCTTTGAAAATGATTTCTCCGATTTCTTTCTTAACATAGGCACGAGTTATCTTATCCATCGATCGAAGTGTATTCACAATGTATTCCCCATAGGATTCTAGGTCATCTCTGTTTTCGCGCACACCTGTACGTAAAGCAGTATATCTCTCTTCCATACTGCAATGTTCGTTTTTTACACGTCTATTATAAGGACTTTCTTTAATAGAAACGATCTCCCTCTGTCTTTTCATTGAGGGATGAGTCATAATCACATTATCTTCTGCATCAGCACCATCAATGGCTTCTTGACTACCAGCAAGAAGCGAATCTGCTTCATCACTGTATTCGTCAATATCATTTCTCTCGTCAATACTTATTCCTAATCCACCCTGAAAGGAAATTATTATTTAAAACAGAATGCAATAGTAAGGTATTTGTTAGCCATTGAATAGTAAACTGTATAAACAAAAACAAGTTAATTCCAGCGATAGAAAATAGCAACACTTAAGCTTTACGTTAAAGTTCGATCAGTCCTTTCTTGAAAGCATTTTAAATAGAAAAAAAATATCAAGTTTGAACCTGCAATCATTTTATTTGCCGATTAACTTACAAAACATTTGAACTGGAAATTATTAATGATTGAGCCCTTTGGCGAGGAAAAGCTAAAATTAAGCCATTTCATTCTTGAAGCAGCGTGATAAAAAAAAAAATATTCAATTTTATTATTACATTGCTCTTGCGCAGATTCATTCTTGAAGCATTGAGAAAAATAAAAGCTACATTTTAACGTAGAGAGAGGAGGATGGACTAGGCGGCAATTGATTAGGGGAATAGGCGGCAACCGAGAAACTGAGGCAGTCATATAGCAAATTGAAGAATTGTAGAGTCCCAGGGGGTGATGGGACATCAGCATGAACGATCAAAACTTTACCTGGTTCCGACATAACTGTATGGATTTCATCCTTTGTGTGTATTAAATAAAAAAATAGAACAAATTTTTTCAACTGAAAGTAAGGAGCAACATTAAAACCTAACACGAACAGAAATTATTACGTATATAAGGGGTTGCCTCCTCCTCAACAGCTCGCTCTTTACGCTAAGGTTTTTTTTCAGTACTTTCAAAAAAGCTTCTTATTGTTCTAATTAAACGATCCTTGTGTTTCAGGAGTCGTTCTTAAAGAATTGGGACAAAATTTAAACTTTAGCGCAAAGAGCGAGGTGTTGAGGAGGGGGCGATCCTCCTCATATACGTAATAATTTCTGTTCGTTTTAAGTTTTAATGTTGCTCCTTACTATCAGTGGAAAAAACTTGTGTTTTAAATTTAATTTCTGATCGATTTTTAAATAATTCTGAGAAATCTGGCTCCCCCTTCATGGAAAATTCCGTTCCACTATGAAAAATTCATCAATGGAAAGATCCTCCCACGTACCCCTCCCCCCGGCAGAAAAATCCCCCCTGAAAAGGTTTGTATACTTCCCAATAACCAAAACTATATGTAAACAATGGACAAAGTTCATAACCTACAGCCCTTCCCCCGGGGACTGTGGGGGGGGGGGGGGGCTAGCTGGCCTCTAATACTTTAGGTCACTTAAAAAGGGCAAAACTTTTGCTTTCCAATCAAATGAGCCCTCTCCCAATCTTCTACGATCACTGGTTCGATATGCTCACTCCTGGGAAAAAAAAATAAATAAACACGCATTCGTAATCTTTCTTTTGGCAAAAAAAAGCAAAATTCCACATTTTTGTACTTAGGAGTTTGAAATCTCTACAGTAGGGTTCTCTGATATGCTGAATGTGATGGAGTAATTTTCATTAGGATCACTTGATATTTTGAGGGTGTTTCCCCCCTTTTTCAAAATAAGGCAGATTTTCACAGGCTCGTAACTTTTGATTGGTACCATTAAATTTAATGAATTTTAGATAGTTTGAATAAGCATCAAAATTTGATTCTTTTGATCTACCTATTGTTATCAAGACTCTATTCCTTAGAGTTTTGGTTACTATTGAGCCGCATCGCTCCTTATACTTATTATTTGACAAAAACTACGTTTTCTAAAGAGTTAAAGAGGCTGAGTCGCAAGTTCGAACCTTAAAACGTAAAGGGATTAGGAGGTACAGTTGGGGGGCTGCCGCCCCCCAAACCCCTCGCTTTTGCAGCCTCTTTTGTTAAGATTTTTTAAGTCCTGTAGCCTGCAATCAGTTGATCGTACCAACAAGAATGAAACTGTTTCAATGGCATTTTTTTTAAATCTTCAGAGAATTTGGCAATGACAACTCAGTCTGTTACAGTTATAACTAAAAACTTGTCTCTGTACCAGGTATAGTTATGTATTCAGTGTGATTATGCACGATGTAAAAATAGATGAACCTGGACCTAAACTGCTTGTTTATGCTGAGCCCTTCTTCTGTTCCCTGTTTTTTCTGTTCAAAATTGTTAAGTTCATCACATTATAGCTTGTTATCGGTTAGGGATAAATCTCCTGTAAAAAATCCAGCAAACAGGCTCAGTACTGTTTCTAATCAAAGAGATTCAATAGGATGTTCTTACGGTAAAAAATTCAAGCTGACTTCGTTCGTGTTGCAAAGCATTTCTTTGCAAGGGAAAAAGCGGGGGTTGAGGGGGGCGGTAGACCCCCAAAATAAAAATCTTAACAAAAGAGGCTGCAAAAGTGGGGAGCTTGGGGGGCGGCAACCCCCCAACTGTACCCCCTAATCCCTGTACGTTTTAAGGTTCGAACATGTGACTCAGTCTCTTTAACTCTTTAGAAAACGTAGTTTTTTTCAAATAATTTCTGCAAGTTTTTGTACAGTTTATTACTTATTATTGCTTGACTAACTGTTAGCTGATCGTGTCAAGAGTTAAAGTTGGGGGGCTGCCGTCCCCAAACCCCCCGCTTTTGAAGATTCTTTTGTTAAGGCTTTTAATTCCTGAATACTCAAATCAAATGCACAGTAAGATTTTCTTTTTTCAACTTTTCTTCGAGCATGCGGGCATACGGCATGTTATCAAAGCAGTGGAGACTTACCTGTAAGCTGAAGGCCCACTGTGATATTCTTCTGGAGACGCCTGTTGAGCCAAAGGATTTAATAGAATGGATTTAAAAAAGAAACTGAGTTTCTTTTTAAACTTTAAATTTAAGAGATACTACTTTAAATTCAATATATGAAAAATTTACTCTGACGGGGAATCGAGCCAGGGTCTTCCGCATGACAGACAGGAATAGTGACCACTGTACCATCAGAGACTCCTGTTAAATTATCTTTAGTCTCTGCAATCTATTTTCGACGCAAGCAAATACAAAGTAAGATTTTCGTTTTTCGACAAAAAAAAACTTCTGGGAGAGCTGGAATTTTTGGAAGCTTGCAGTCGTTCTTGTCAGGTTAAGAGGACTATTTTGATCTAATTTAATAATGAAATACTATGCTTTTAGGAATTTCAAAAATTAACATGGGCTCTTATAGGAAAACGAGGTTTTTCGTAAATGTAAATTCGGGAGATATTTTTTCGGTCTGAAAATATCAAAAGGCCCTAACAGGTCGAATTCCGCTTCGAATGAGTCCTCATTCACCCGGATCCGTTGCCAACTGTGGCCTGTAGGCGGGTCAGATAAAAAAATAACTTGATGAACATTAAGTGGCTATATTTGGTTTTTGGAAAACAGGGAAGGAGTGATCGGATTGAGCTGAAATTTTGAGGATAAGCTCCCAGGCCCTAGGAAAGCTTATCCTCTAAATTTAAGCCCAATCGGACAACGTTAAAAGGGGGCTGTGGTGGGAGGATCGAAACTTCCGGCCCACTTTCCCCCATGAAGATAAAGTCGGAGGGGGGTGAAATTTTGCATGTTTCTTAGTTTGAGCTTAGACTACAAAATTCGATCACCGCCGTCTCTCTGCGACCGCTAGGAACGGAAATCGCTTAACATTGTGGTGGGTCGCCTCTTTAAAGAGGCACAAGTGTGCCTCCTTGACAGTTAGTTACCACGAACTGTATGATCTGGTAATTAGAGGACGTTCCCAAAGAATGGAAAATAAAAATACATTCACCCAGCTTTTTATGAAAAAAGCGCATCAGAATTCGATAACTAGAGGGGAATACATCTCCTTTCCATATTTTTGAAACTATTCTCACAGATCCACATCCACACACCTTCAATAAGTCCCTGCAAGAAGAACAGCATGGCTTCCGACTAACATTAAAATCAGTTCAGTAATGTTCAGTTTTCAACTGGAACTAAGGAGTGACATTAAAACTTAAAGCGAACAGCAATTATTTCGTGTAAATAAAAAAGATCATGGCAGCGTTGTTCCTACATTAAATTTGAATCAAAAATGAGCAAAGATTAATTTAACAAAACAAAGTTTTTCCGAGGGAAGTAAAGAGCGAAGTTGAAACTTAAAACGGACCAAAATTCCAGCCTATCTAATATACATCACAGCCTATCTAATATACATCAATAAAGCTAGTACAAATAAACCAACTAATTATGTTTCCCTACGTTTCTAGGATTATAGAAACTAGCGCTTTACTGAAAACACAAAAGTCAAGTATAAAAAACAAGAATATTGATTTGGGAGTCAAAGAGTGAGTATGTAGCCTGAGCTTTTTGTTCATCGAAAAACAAACTTTCCTGAAAAATATGTATTGTCTTGTGAAGTATCGATACTGAACTTTATGTTATAGACTAAAAGTTTTTCATAACTGTCAAGGTTGTCTGCACTGTTTTCTAGAGGTACCTTATCTCCCCTAGATCGGTGATGATTAGAAACTATATTAAAAATGAGTTTTCAACTGAAACTAAGGAGTGACATTAAAACTTAAAGCGAACAGAAATTATTCCGTATAAATAAAAAAGATCATGGCAGCGTTGTTTCTACATTAAATTTGAATCAAAAACAAGCAAAGGTTAATTTTAAAAAACAAAGTTTTTCCGAGGGAAGTGGAGAGTAAAGTTGAAACTTAAAACGGACAAAAATTATTTCCTCGCAGCCTATCTAATATATATATCAATAAAACTTGGACAAATAAACTAACTAATTATGTTTCCCTATGTTTCTAGGATTATAGAAAACTAGCGCTTTACTGAAAACACAAAAGTCAAGCATAAAAAACAGGAATATTAATTTTGGAGTTGGAAGTGAGTTTGTAGCCTGACAACAATAACTAATCTATAAAGCTTTTCATAGTCTTGCACTAGTTGTGACATCAGTAGCTTTCAGTATACAATTAAAATTGTCTTGAAAACATAAGCGTAAAATTAAATAGCCGCAAAGTCATTGAACAGCATACAGAAATATTGGATTGATTTATCAGGTATTATTTTGGTCTCGCCAACTATAATACCAATAGTGATTAATATACAATCTAACTGTAAGAAAATACCAAACTAAACGAGAAATATTAATAAATAAAGATACAATCCTTAAAATGGATTGTTGCTTTATCTTAAAAGGGATTGATCTAAAAAGAGATTAATAATATTTGTATTCTGTAAAAAGTGTCCTAGATTGGTTTGCTTTTACTGTACCAAAACTCCTATATTATTTTGTGTTTTCAGTAAAGCGCTATTTTTCTATAATCTTAGAAACATAGGGAAACATAAATAGTTGATTTACTTGTACTTGTCTTATTGATATAATTTTTGTCCGTTTAAACTTTCAACTTCGCTATTTACTTCCCTCGGAAAAACTTTGTGTTTTTAAATTAATCTTTGTTTGTTTTTTTATTCAAATTTAATGGAGAAACAACGCTGCCATGATCTTTTTTATTTATATGGAATAATTTCTGTTCGCCTTAAATTTTAATGTCACCCCCTAAGTTTCAGTTGAGAACTTATTTTTAATATAGTCTCTAATCATTACCGATCTAGGGGAGATAAGACACCTCTAGAAAATAGTGCAGACAACCTTGACAACTACGAAAAACTTCCAGTCTATAACATAAAGTGTATTATCGATACTTCACAAAACAGTACAGATTTTTCAGGAACGTTTGTCTTTCGATGAACAAAAAGCTGTTTTTACTCGGCCGACTTCGCCTGAAAAAGCCATAATGAAGATAGGGTTTTATAAATCGCCTACTGACTAGCAGAAACTAGAAGGCTACTGTAACAAAAGAGATCTGTTTAAGGACTCATTTAAAAGCTTATATTTATGCCTAATCGCTTTTTTAAATTTGGCTTGATAGCACATTCGGTGCACTTTCAGTTGTTTTCCCCGTTTTTTCAAATGAAAAAGTGCCTTTTTCAATGAAATGACCAAAAAAAAGGTGTTTTTCAAAACCTAGGCAGGAGCAAAAAGCTAAGGTGGCAAGGACGTCCCTTCCCCTCAATTGCCGCCATTAGAACTAGCACACAGGCTTCATCGCAGAGTGAAATTTGAAGGTTCAATTCAAAACTGTTGATCATTCAAGCTTAATTTTTTGTACATCTTTAGTTGAAAACTTTTTAGTTTTAGTTAACTTGTTTTCGCAATAATCTTCTACTTTTAAGATGAGTAGGTGATTTATGAAACTTACTGAGAGGGTTTGGAGGGGAGTATATGTGAGGGGTTCTTATAAACCTCCAGTTAAGGGCTTTGCCCTTTTGCCAGGGGCTAAGGAGGGTTATGTCATCACCAAAAGCATAATTGCTGGACCTTATTCAGCAAATACATTTGTAATTGGATATTATAAAACATTGAATTAATTAAAGTTTCTATTATAAAGAGCGAGAGCGTCAAACTATATTTGGTAAAGCTAAACTTTTGAAAACAGGGGAGGGGAGGGGGTACGTCAAGGAATAGTTATCTGGAATTTCAAGATTCAATAATTTGTTATTCTATGAATTTGTTCCTCTTAAGAACATTCAATATCTTAAGAATCATTTTGCAAGCCTCAGTGTCGGCCGGCCATGTTAAAGAGTTCATAATGAATTCTCCCAAAGGACTAATGAGACTTACTAAGGGGGCTGGGAGGGGGAGTATATGGAAGGGATACTTTAAATCTCCAGTTAAGGGTTTTTGACCATAATTATTACAATGGTACCGTTTTATAATTCCAAGCTTTTTTCACTTAAGAAGTGCTTACTTTTTCTTACTTTCGGCGGGAACCAGACGATGAACTGTCCTGCCTGGGACCAAAGGATCTCGGGATGACTTCCGACGACCACTTGGACCTGTCGGCTGCAGCTTCTCTTGCTATCTTCAGCCAGTCTTTGTCCCATCTCCGACCGTTTCTCCTGAATCCTCCCCAAGGTTCCAGTTCCTCTTTGAATTTTTGCCACAGGTTCTTCTATTTTCCTCCTGGTTTACGTTTCCAGGAGGAGGCTGGTTCCCAGACAAGGACGTCTCGACATATCGTGCCTTCGGGACGGCGCAATGTGTGGCCGAGGAGCTTCAGGTGACGTCTTTTAATGATAAGCAATAGCTCTTCTGATTGGCCACAGCGACTCCTTGCTTCACTGTTGGAAATCCTGTCCCATCTCTTAATGCAAAGGATGTAACGAAGGCAGCGGTGGTCGAACACGTCCAAATTTCTCGCGCCTTCAGCCTTGATCAGTCATGTCTCGCAAGCATTCAGTAGTACTGCTAGAACAGTTGCAACATAGATTCTGACTTTTGTTTTGGTTGAGATCTCCCGTCTGGTCCATAGTGCTTTTTTCAGACTAGTAAATACTCCCCACGCTTTTGCTATGCGGGCAGAGATATCCCTTTCAGCTCCACCATCTGGAGCTATGATAGAGCCAAAATACTTGAATTCCTCGACGTTTTCTATTGGTTCACCATCGAGGGTAACCTGGCAAGGAGCAGGTTGGTTGAGAGCTGATACTTTAGTCGTTGCGCCATTGATTGTCAGTCCGATGCGCTTTGAGACTTCAGAGGTATTGTTGATTATGCCTTATAAGCAGTCGGCGATAGTTTCCAGATCAGCAACGTCGTCTGCAAAGTCCAAATCTGTCAGGGACTGGAGGAGCCCAGCTATTTGTCCGAAAACTATTCTGCTGTGGTTTCTTATTGCATGATTGATGACCCAGTCTATAGCGCAGTTGAATAATATAGGCACAAGAAGGCATCCCTGCTTTACCCCCCACTCCACTGGAAACTTAGGAGTATCATTGCCGGAACACGGACGCAAGTCTCAGTGTCCTTATACGTGCTTCGGAGTATCTCAATGGCTCCTGTGCCGCACCTTCTTCAACCATAAATCTCCATAGCTCCTCTCTGATGAGAGAATCAAAGGCAGCTACAAAGTCAATAAAGGCGATGAGAAGGAGTAGGTGAAACCTGCTGTACTGCAGAAAGCTGAGGCGAATCGTCAATATCTGTTCTGAACGGCCTCTGCCTGGTCTGAAGCCTGCTTGTTCAGGATCGGTTAACTTGTCTCGTGCGTCTTTGAATCGATTCAAAAGAATGACGCAGAAGATCTTCATGACATGGTCGATCAGGCAGATACCTCTATAGTTTCCGCAAATGGCCTTATCTCCTTTTTTGTATAGCGGAATGAGGACTGATACTTTCCAATCTTTTGGGAAGGTCTTTGTCGTCCATACCTGGACAAAAAGGGCAGTTGAGCAGCACAGTAGAGTTGGTGAGGACTTGAATATTTCAGAAGGGATCCCATCCTCTCCTGGAGTTTTATTGTTTTTCATGCACGTCAGTGCTTTTAGTACGTCTGCAACACTTGACGGATCGAGGTTTATAGCGTAGGGCTCTCTAGCAGCACTCGAAAAGACAGGTAGATCGCACGGGGGTTTAACAGGGTTTAGCAGCTCAGAAAAACGGTCTCGCCTGCGTTATATGCGTCCTTCTTCGGTTCGGATGAGTTCTCTGGACTTATCTTTCAGTGTGTCAACCACTACAAGGGCTTTTCCTGTCGCTTCTTTCAGGAGTTTGAACATTTTCCTGCTGTTTTTGCTCTTAGACGCTTGTTCCAACTCATTCGCCAGATCTGACCAAGACTGTTCTCTATCCCGTTTCAGTGACTGTTTGACTGCTTTACATACTACTTTTAAGGGTTTTTTGCACCTCCCACGAGGGATCACTTCTTCTCGACTAGTTCTATGGTGAGGTCAGAGATCCAGGCTCGCTTTTTTCGTTTTGTGTGGCCAAGCACCTCCTCAGCTACGGCCATTGTCGCTATTTTTATCTGCGTCCATTCTTCGTCGACGTGTGAAAGACGGTTCCAGGATTCTAACCGGTTGCTTAGCTTTAACTCGAAATCGGCTTTGATTTCCGAGTATCTTAGTTTCGAAACATCGAAGCACTTCCCTGCCTTCTGTCGCTTCTACCTACTAAGGCGGTGACGGACCTGGCAGGTGAGGAGATAGTGATCAGATCAATTTAAAGACCCTGTGTCTGCTCCTCTGTATACCCGGACATCTGTGCAGGAGCTCCTCTATCTTCTGCTGACTAAGATGTGATCGATCTGAGCTGCTGTTACGCCGTCGTTCGAACGCCATGTAACGAGGTGGAGTCTCTTGTGCTCAAAGAGAGTGTTTGAGACGTATAGGTTGTTGTATCTGGCTAGCTGTAAGAGCCTTTCTCCATTGATGCATCTGCCACCAAGGGTGTGGCGGCCAATAACTGCTGCTGTGTCGGGTTCTACTCTGCCAAGCCAGGCGTTCCAGTCTCCAGCGACAAAGAGCATATCACGCCTTGGTGTCTTGTCGATGATTCTTTGTAGGTCATAATAAAAGGCATCTTAGACCGCGTCACTGCTGTCCCTTATCGGAGCGTACACAGCGATTATGGTTATGTGGCCTCTCAGTTTTATCATTACAATCCTTGGTGACACTGGCTCCCAAGAGGTGACGCATGATGCAGTAGGACCGTCTAGCAGGAACCAAACTTCTTGTTGGCCGGAACCATCATTGGGATCCGAGTTGTAGAACTGGAATGAGTCAGATTCTGAAACGGTAAAATTTTTGGACAGAACACCATTCACTATCGTTTATGACAGACAACAAACGGTGATTTTATGCTTCTTCAGATCCCTCGCAAGGAGCAGTTGCGTGGATTCCAAAGTGCCTTTTTTAGTGCTACATGGCACTTACGGATGGTAGGACTGATAAAAAGCACGTATATATCAACAATAGCTTTCAGACGAGCCATTAAACATCACTCTAAAACGTTCTGGTGGCACACTAGCCCCAGCCTTTCCACTTGAGACATGAAACCAATAGTGCCATTTTAGCGCCACTTGCATATGGTGGAATCTATAAGAAAAACGTAGATAAGAGAAATAACTTTTATATGAGCTATTAAACGTCTGTCTACGATGTTTTGGTAGCCCGCTAGTCCCAGCCCCTTGAGAAATGGCACAAAAAGTGTCATTTTAGTGCCATGTGACACTTTCAGATGGTATAGCTTATAAAAAGCACGTAGATATGAGAAATAGCCTTTGAATGAGCTATTCGCCATTTCTCTATGATGTTCTGGTAAACCGCTAGCCCGGGAACAAAAAAATCAAGAGACAAATCAGTGGTACCCATGCAAAAAAGTGATTTTCCTTGTTGTTCAAGGTGGGGGACTCTAATTTTTCCTACAGAAGGTTTTCGACTATGCTGATTCCAATGGTACACTTTCATTTTGATCTCACACCATTTTCGAGGGGTTTCAGGCCTTTTTACGAAATCACCATAAATTTATTTTCGCAATAAACTTTTACTTTTAAAACGAACCGAAATAATAGTGACCATTCCTGGATCAGTGTAAAATAGCAATTTTTTTCACTAGGTGGTTCTTTTCTAAACACATTTAACTTTTAACATTCTTTAATTAACACATTCTTTAACATTCTTTTGCGGCATTTCATTGAAAAAAATTAACAAAAGCAGCAAACTGCCCCACTACCCCACCTTAGATTTTGAAAAGAATTTTGCCCCCCCCCCCTCCTACGTTTCATTAATTGACGCTAATATAACAGGCCAACTAATAAGATACTTATTTGTTTCAAGATTACACTGCAGAAATACACCTTAGTGTTAGTCGAAATCCAGAACTAATAAACGATATTATAAACTTCAGAAATTTATTGGTTCTGTCTACAGTAGGGAGCATTTCCAATTATCACTCGAATTTCTGAACCCCGTCCTCTGCAATTTGTAGTCTGGCCAACTACAAGATAATCAGCTTCACTTTATTTATTTCTTTTTTTTTGGCATTATAATAATGGATAATTTGTTTCAAAACAGAAAAAGGTCGAACTGAATTGTGCTAATTTCGCCAAAGTTAAAACAAATTAAGCGATTTCAGACTAAATAAAAACATTACAAACGCTTAATTTTCACCTTTAAAGGACGAATTAAACTTCTATATGTTTCTACTGTACAAGTATTCAACACTGTTTTGTGTTTTCAGTAAAGCACTAGTTTTCAGTAAAGCAATAGGGAACTATCAGCAGATATTATATTTTCAGTAATTCATAAACATATATTGCAATAGGTATAGAAGTGATAATTCTATTCGCTATAAATTCCAATTTCATGTACACTTTAACTAGAAAAAACTTCTTTTCCTGTTAACTAAATTATAAAGAGCACTTCCGCGACCGCATTTCCCGAAATAAATGGGATCAGCATGCTCGGAACTATCGTTTCCATAAATCAATACTATTTTTTTTATGAATCACTATCAGACAGCTTTTAATAATATTTTTTCTTTTCTTTGTTGTGAACGGCAGTGTTGCCACTTGATCGATACTAAAAAGTGGTGCCGGTCGATGAAAAAAGCGGCGTTTTTTTTGGTATCCTTTCTACCGAAATACGGTATAATTTATGGTATATTTTGATACGTGTAATGCAAATACGTCGTCACTAGTTTCAGTAAAAAACTTACTTTTTAAAAGCAATTAATTCCTTGCTACTTTTCTAGCAAATGACTACAATTCTCTATTATTTTTTTTTTTAAGCGGTGGATTTCGCCATGGACTTTGAACAAGAAAGATAGAATAAAAATGAATAGAGACATCCCCCAGATACCCACCCCATATAAAAAAGGGAAAAATAGTCCCAAATAATAAATTTATATCTTTTTCCCACTTTCTGGCACTCTCACTCTCACTCTCACTCGTCCAGACCATCCGTTCTGTAGCAAATTCGAAGCAAGATAATCTACTCTTTTCTGTTTTAAACTAGATTAAAAGTTTACTTATCAATATTTGTTTCATTTTCGGCGCTTTCTCCAGAAATACTGTGTATACTGTCGTTTTGTCCCATTTTTCTATTTTTGATCCTCTGATGTACCGGCCTTGAAAATGAAAAAAAAAAAAAAAACAGACAAATGTGCCAGTCTTACACTTCCAGTCTTCTGCCACATTTTTTTTTTTTTTTTTTTTTTTAAGAAAGTAGACAGTTTGACGCACTCCAAAAGACGAGAATGCTAGATTGAAAAGTTTTTACTGGCTCAGCAAATATGCAAAACGACATTCTCGAACCAGATGCTCATTTTCTTTTCCTTTTTTAATTTTAGACGCTTTGCGCTACAGAAGCAGTTTTTACACAACTTACTTCCTTAAAACATATTAAAAAAAATTAATGTAAAGAATAGCACAATTTTTAGTGATGCTTTTCTACAGTTTTCAACTTTTGGAGAGAGCATATTATTTACTTGCTTAAAAGGAATCATTCGCATAGGCAGACAAAGGTCACTCTGTCAGAAAACGTGGTCATGCTCGTCAAGACCTACATTGACCGCGCTATACAAAATATTTTGATTCACAGTAGAGCTGTCACTTGAGGTTGCTTTACCGTTCACTTGAAGTACACGTTTAACAAGTCTCTGTGCTACCCTCTCCTTGTCATGGCTTGACATACTTTTTTGCTGACGGTTCAGACCAAAGTCGGCTGTTAATGTCAACGAAAGAGTTAGCAAATGAATCTGCTAAAGTTTTAATGAACTAAGATGATTTTGCTGACGTTTTATTGAACTAAGATTATTCAAACCTTTAGATAAAGTTACACTCGATATCAACTACCATTCCTGGTCCATCTTTGCCTGAATTACTGATGACTAGTAGCTCTTAGCTCGTAACTAGAGGGATCAGAAAATAGAGGAAGTCATTTATCTTTTAAGAGAAGTGAAAACGATCTAGAATTGGTTTAATGTTCACATGGGAGGGATCGTTAATAACAAGAGTCCCAATACAACGTGTGAGTATCCCACAACTCGAGAATACGCCTTGTCGAGTTTTCAAATGAAAGCCAACAGGTGGGAGCCAAGGCAAGGAATATGTGTTGTTCCACCTGACTGAAGACTAAGATATATTTGTTCCTATATGCATCTCGTCATTTTTCACTGTGTTAAAAGTGATTGCAAAATTTTTTGCATAAATCTTCCAGACTCTTAGAATCTTTTTTACAATTATGACTTGCAACCAGGGCTTATTAATGACAGCTAGATTTTACAACTGTAACCCATGGTTATTTTTCTTCAACAAAACTCTTGACTAAGTGATTTATTCTCATTGGTGGTACAATCTCCAATCTAGTTCTGTATGGAAACGCCCGTCTTCTTAACATAGTCCGTCCCTCCAACCAGCTGACTGAAAAGAACAGATACCGATCCATGATTACACTCTAACAGAGCAATTAAATCTACAAGTAAATCCATTATGACATTACAGAAACTTCCACAAACAGAGTTGTTTGGCTACAGACTGATATATTGACTAGTCTATATCCACTGAGAAAAGGTTAGTTTTTAGGTTGACAAGAAGCTTTTCATGAAATGCCAGAGCCTGTTGAGCCATGTTGGTTGCTTTAATTCTAATCAGACTAGCATGGTTTCAGCAAATTCGGCCATGGCATACTTTTCACGAACTTCAGCAAGTTGTCAGTTGTCAGTAACCGAACAGGGTATATCATTTTCAACAAGAAGTGAGACAAGCCTTGCTTCAATAGTAGTCTCCTTTTCGTTTTTGGAAAAAGTGATGAACAAGCGGGAGAGTCTAAGAAGACGAAGCAATCCATGTATTTTCATTAACCCCTGACAATAAAGGTTACAGATGGGCTTCCCAATGGAACCATGAAACAGCCTAGGCTACAAGAAGGAATAAGTGGTTTATAACCTGCTTCCTCTGGACAGCATACTTTGCATTCACATTGATTTGAATGAATGATATGCAATAAGAGCTCAGGCAAAAACTAAAAAATAGAAAATTTTCTAAATCTTGGAATGCATGTTCTACAGGAAATGAATGTTAGCCTATATTTGAATACAATATTAAGTTCTAAATGAAATGGCATTTTTATTTCTTAACCATTGTTCTGCATTCTGAATTTCAAATATATTTACAAGAACTTCTTTTATTATATACTGTTCAGTCTATTGGGCTGTAAAAGTGGAAAGGTAATGCCCAAAAGAAGCAGGATAGGATAGCCCGGGAATACTTATTTACTCAATTCTAGTATAGTATTCGCTCTGCTTTGCAGTGTCTGTACACCTTTACCATATTAACGGTTGAAAATTACTCTCATTTAGGCACCTGACTGATATGTAAAATATTTGCTTTTGGAAGCACGTTAATTACTAGTTTGAATTATCTTGAGTTCCGCAGCAACCTATCCAGCCATATGTCATTAGGAGTAGAGAGAAAACATTTGTACCCTTTCCCGTACGATGACATTACTTAGTATAAATTCAGTGATAAAAGTCATTTCGCGGTATATATACGCTGATCAAAGCCATTTCGAAAAATTATCTATTTTTTTATCTATTATCTATTTTTTAATTTTTGCCTGAGCTCTTATTGCATATCATTCATTCAAATCAAATGTGAATGCAAAGTATGCTGTCCAGAGGAAGCAGGTTATAAACCACTTATTCCTTCTTGTAGCCTAGGCTGTTTCATGGTTCCATTGGGAAGCCCGTCTGTAACCTTTATTGTCAGGGGTTAATGAAAATACATGGATTGCTTCGTCTTCTTAGACTCTGCCGCTTGTTCATCACTTTTTCCAAAAACGAAAAGGAGACTACTATTGAAGCAAGGCTTGTCTCACTTCTTGTTGCACATGATATACCCTGTTCCGTCACTGACAACTGACAACTTGCTGAAGTTCGTGAAAAGTATGCCATGGCCGAATTTGCTGAAACCATGCTAGTCTGATTAGAATAAAAGCAACCAACATTGCTCAACAGGCTCTGGCATTTCATGAAAAGCTTCTTGTCAACCTAAAAACTAACCTTTTCTCAGTGGATATAGACTAGACAATATATCAGTCTGTAGCCAAACAACTCTGTTTGTGTAAGTTTCTGTAATGTCATAATGGATTTACTGGTAGATTTAATTGCTCTGTTAGAGTGTAATCATGGATCGGTATCTGTTCTTTTCAGTCAGCTGGTTGGAGGGACGGACTATGTTAAGAAGACGGGCGTTTCCATACAGAACTAGATTGGAGATTGCACCACCAATGAGAATAAATCACTTAGTCAAGAGTTTTGTTGAAGAAAAATAACCATGGGTTACAGTTGTAAAATCTAGCTGTCATTAATAAGCCCTGGTTGCAAGTCATAATTATAAAAAAAATCTAAGAGTCTGGAAGATTTATGCAAAAATTTTTGCAATCACTTTTAACACAGTGAAAAATGACGAGATGCATATAGGAATAAATATATCTTAGTCTTCAGTCAGGTGGAACAACACATATTCCTTGCCTTGGCTCCCACCTGTTGGCTTTCATTTGAAAACTCGACAAGGCGTATTCTCGAGTTGTGGGATACTCACACGTTGTATTGGGACTCTTGTTATTAACGATCCCTCCCATGTGAACATTAAACCAATTCTAGATCGTTTTCACTTCTCTTAAAAGATAAATGACTTCCTATATTTTCTGATCCCTCTAGTTACGAGCTAAGAGTTACTAGTCATCAGTAATTCAGGCAAAGATGGACCAGGAATGGTAGTTGATATCGAGTGTAACTTTATCTGAAGGTTTGAATAATCTTAGTTCAATAAAACGTCAGCAAAATCATCTTAGTTCATTAAAACGTCAGCAGATTCATTTGCTAACTCTTTCGTTGACATTAAAAGCGGAATGTGGTCTGAACCGTCAGCAAAAAGGTATGTCAAGCCATGACAAGGAGAGGGTAGCACAGAGACTTGTTAAACGTGTACTTCAAGTGAACGGTAAAGCAACCTCAAGTGACAGCTCTACTGTGAATCAAAATATTTTGTATAGCGCGGTCAATGTAGGTCTTGACGAGCATGACCACGTTTTCTGACAGAGTGACCTTTGTCTGCCTATGCGAATGATTCCTTTTAACGCTTTATTATCTTTAATATGATAATTGTCATTAAAATTTAGTCGTGATCACAGTAACGCTCTTTTGTTAGCCATTTCTTTTTCTATTTGTCCATCCTTTTTTTTTTTCAGACAATGCCAAATCTCAGGGTCATTATACATTATTTCTCCCATAAAAGCAGCAAGAGTTACTTTTGGAATAAAAAAAAAAGGCCTTAAGGTAACTACAAACCCCGTGTGTGCACATGAAGCTAGATGCAATCTTTTCAAGCCTAGTTCTCATGTCTCCAAATACCTTCAACATTTGATTTCGATCAGTCATTTTAACTAGGGTTTGTCCCGGTGATGTAGTCAAGCTTCGGTAAAGAAAGGGGGGGGGGTTAAGATATAAAGTTTCAAAAATTATATATTGGGCAATTATGTAGAAAAATGTGTCACTACCTTCTTTGCTTTGGGGCGAGGGAAGGAATAAAAATATGCTGACAAATCAAAAACCGAACCATGTTGAGGATTTTTTTAAGCAAGTAAATAATATGCTCTCTCCAAAAGTTGAAAACTGTAGAAAAGCATCACTAAAAATTGTGTTATTCTTTACATTAATTTTTTAAATATGTTTTAAGGAAGTAAGTTGTGTAAAAACTGCTTCTGTAGCGCAAAGCGTCTAAAATTAAAAAAGGAAAAGAAATGAGCATCTGGTTCGAGAATGTCGTTTTGCATATTTGCTTCCATGTTCATTCTATCGCTTATCATTGCCAGGGTTGCCACCCTGACGTGGAAAAATTTACTAAATCGGAGAGGAAAAATTTACTAGATCGCATCTTTTTTACTAAATGCTAAAAAAAATCAATACGATTTTCATAATCCTTTTTCCTTTTTTCTTCTTTTTTTCTCTTTTCTTTCGTTTTCATAGCATGATTGAAAATTCTGGAAACCTACAAGTTCAAAAATCCTTTTTTTGGATATATATATATATATATATATATATATATATATTATATATATATATATATATATATATATATATATATATATATATATATATATATATATATATATATATATATATAATATATATAATATATATACATATATATATATATATATATATATATATATATATATATATATATATATATATATATATATTATATATATATATATATATATATACATATATATATATATATATATATATATATATATATATATATATATATATATATATATATATATATATATATAATATATATATATATATATATATATAATATATATATATATATATATATATATATATATATATATATATATATAATAATATATATATATATATATATATATCTATATATATATATATAATGTTACATTTCTACTTACTTTTAATTTTTCTCAGCAGGCTCCTTTTTTCTCAATAAAAATTTTCAAACTGAGGAGATTCACCTAATCACCTTGGGTGGTTGACTTTTGTTTTGATTCCAATAGATTCCCAATCATCACAAATCCAAGCGTCATTATAGCTTCATTTTTAGTTGGTAAGATTTGATACACAGAAAGCTGATTTTGTCAACCTTTAGACGCCGGAAGTGAAGTGTCTGTTTATGAAAATAGGTGACTGCTTGTCTGTCTCTGAGACAGACAAGCAAAATTGTAAATTGTAAAACAGAGAAGCAAAATTTGTAAATTGTCATATGTTTACAATAATTTTTTCCCTGAATTCATGGAAAAAAAAAAGTTTGTTTACTATAAATCATGACTTTTTACTAGTTTTTACTAGATTTCAGGAAATTTACTAGATTTTTTTTTTTACTAGATCTAGTAAAATCCTACTGATGGTGGCAACACTGATCATTGCAGACTAACAGGTTTTTATCTGAATTTCGCAATTATCACGTGGATTCCCGCGTGGGGTCCAGCCAGTGTTGCCGTCCCTAGTGATTTATCACTAGTTTTAGTGATTTTTTATGTTGCCTAGTGATTTTTTTCTCGCAAGTGATTATAGTGTTTTTGTTCTAAAACTAGTGATTTTTCACCTAATAGCGCGTAGATTCATGATTCAATCGAATGAATCATACAAGAAGTAACTAATAAAAAGACGCAAAATAGTTATTCAGTACAGTTCCTTATATATTCCAGATTAGCATTTATGCAAATATACCGCCTTTGAAACTTCCGATTTCCCACCATGGGTTCATATCAGCTTTAGACAGGTAGACCCCAGAGCGCTATCAGTAAGAAAATATGCGAACCTATTTAATCTGAAAATTACAAAACTGTTCTATAATTCCTATTTCTCAGCATTTCTCAGGTCGAATTTTTGTCTTCAAATTTTTTTTTTTTTACTCTCTATAATCTATCAGTTCCAAATTAGATTTTTATTTTTAAAACCTGTGAAAGTGGAGTGGATACTGGATATGAACACACCCTCTACATCTACAGCACAGTTTATATAATTAGCAGTAAGTTTACCGCAGATGATTTCTGGCTCTTCATTCTCGGTGCGAACAAAAAGCTCCTCCCACTTATTTGTGCACTTACGGATTAGTGTGTTTGCGTCAATCAATGAGAAATGGTTAGAAAGTGCATTATTCGTAATTACGAAAGCAGAAAAAAACTTGGTGAGTCGGCCAAGTGGTTTGCAACTGTCCCATCTCACAGGTATGACTTAATTTATATACAAATTATGACAATCTATTATTTATATACAGCGGACTCAACTGATTGGCCTATGTAGGATTTTATAAAAAAGGGGGCGGGGGGTTGATGAATCTGTGAAAATAAGGAATTTTTTTCTTTTAATAACTGGTGGAATAGGTGTGATGGTTTCGGGGGCGGATCCAGGATTTTTTAGGGGGGGGGGGCGCCAAAATAGGTTGATCCAATAAACTTACGTTAGGAGCAAGTTTAATTAATGCAAACTTGCGTTAATTAGGTAAATTACACTACTTTAGACTACTTTAGGGGGGTACCCCTCGCCCCCCCCCCCTCTGGATGGTTTATTTTTTTTTCACGTCGTGATATTTATTTTCTCAGATTGTAGTTCCTGTGATACTTTAAAAGTCTAGTTACCTGTTTTGGCGGAGAGCCGAGATAAGACTAGTTTCGTTTTCAATCAATGTTTTCGTATGAAATGGGCAGACCTTTCCTGAACTTTAAAGAATAAACACCTCTGTTTGAAAATCTTTTCACTTTGTGAATTTAGATAGCGATAAGGGTTCCTGATTGAGACCAATTTGAGGACTTGGGTTCTAACGACTTCGAAACCTACTTGTAATTCCTGTAAACATCTGAACTAATTTTATATATATTATATATTATATATATATATATATATATATATATATATATATAATATATATATATATATATATATATATATATATATAATATATATATATATATATATATATATATATATATATAATATATATATATATATATATATATATATATATATATATATATATATATATATTTATATCGGCGCGTACAAACAGCTCCTCTCATTTGATCTGCCATCAGCGGTCCAATTACCCTGGAACACGTATTTTGGCAGAAACTTTCTCAAAATGACTTTGAAACCAACTTGAGACTTCGAAACCTATTTTTAATTCCTAAAAACATCTAATAATAACATTGCACTACTAATTACCGATTTTCATGTGTGTATTGGAATAAATTAATTTAAAATTAGTTTCTTCAAAATTAGTGTTCCAACGTTGAAGCCAAGTTTCACGTTCAAGCGAGATCTGACTTGTCTACCCGTGAAAAGATCTAATGTCGCTTATGTTTATAGGTTCTCTGGAGCACAGGGCTGCCACCCTGACCTGGAAGAATTTACTAAATCGGAGAGGAAAAATTTACTAGATCGTATCTGTTTTTACTAAATGCTCAAAAAAAATTTTTGCTTGTCTGTCGCTGAGACAGACAAGCAAAATTGTAAATTGTAAAACAGACAAGCAAAAATTGTAAATTGTCATATGTTTACAATAATTTTTTTCCCTGAATTCAAAAAAAGTTTTGTTTACTATAAATCATGACTTTTTACTAGTTTTTTTTTACTATATCTAGTAAAATCCTACTGACGGTGGCAACCCTAATGGAGCACTTACACCTCGGTCCGGGTTTTGATAATGGGTGAGATAGGGAAAGATCATACTGCTAATTATATAAACTGTGATCTACAGATAGACCAGAAATGAAGTCATGGAAAAATACGAAGGTAGGTATACATTTAATATGACAAGACAAATTTAGACAAATTTATTTTATTTACTAATAATTACAAAATAAAATATATATACACACAACCGCACGGGGAAGGCTCGAAAAGCCTGATGATAGACGGCTGCAATCCTCTAATTCTCAACTATGAAAGAAAAACACTCTCAAATAACAAATAATACCAAAATTAGCTGCCCTCTCCCCATTTAATGTTTCTTAAATTTTGCTTTAAATAACCCAATGTGCTCAGCCTCCCGAATGCAAGCCGGAATATCACTCCAAATAGCTGGAGCTAAATACCTAATTCCAAAACCTGCACGTGTGGTGTCTCGGTACTCAACAACAAAATTATCAGCCTCTCTAATCGCATACCTGTGGAGCGAACGATTTACATGAAAAAAAAATCAGTAAAAGCTATAGGACATAGATCATCCCAACATCGATAAGCAAAAACAGCAGCTTGATAATCGCGAATCTGACCAATATTAAGCACTCGTAATTTCTTAAAATACAACGAGGTATCATTCACATTTTCTACATAATTACCAAGAAGACGTACAGTTTTATTTTGAAGAATCTGCACTCTTTTAAAATTTGCATAAAAATTACTTGACCAAAGAACACAGCCATAAGCAATATAGGGCGCAACAATAGTATGGTATAGTAACAGAAGAACTCATAATGGTAAAACATGCTTTAATCGGCGCAAAATTCCCATACCTCTAGCAACTTTAGCTGCAACGATATCACTACGGGGCCTCCAAGACAAATTACAATCAAGCTGGAAACCCAAATAACGCACTTCATACACCTGTGTTTGAAGTTAATTACCTCTCCATCAACACTTGGCTGCTTACCAACTCTTCGAAATATCATAAAATTAGTTTTTTTTAACATTTACTGACAAAAGGCTCAAACTTGTAAATACAAAAAAAGACTTTAAAACCCTATTTACTTTCAACAACAAATCATCAACGAATCGACTAGACACAGTTAGAGCAGTATCATCCGCAAAAGTTGTAATAAAACACTACGCATTGAGTCAACATACACAAGGTACAGGAGTGGTCCTAAGACAGACCCTTGGGGTACACCACACTTCACTTGAAAAGGAGAGGAAAAAATACCATTTAATACCACTTGAAGAGATCTACCGCTCAAAAAACTATCAAACTGCTTCAGATAGTTACCATGAACTCCAAGGGATTGGAGACGTTTGAGTAAAATTTTAAAATCCACTGTATCAAACGCTTTTCTAAAATCAATAAAAACAGTCAAAGGAATTTCACCACGTTCAAAGCATTTATTCACAGTATCACAGAGGGAATGCACGGCGTCCGACGTCGAGTGACCTTTCCTAAAGCCAAACTGGGTTTCACTTAGCATCCCCTTTTTCGTAAGCCTTTCATGAACAATTTTTTCAAATAATTTTGAAAACAGGGGTAGGATTGATATCGGTCTATAATTTACAATGTCTAGCTTAGAACCACCCTTGTGAAGGGGGATGGCTTTTGCCCTTTTAAGTGCATCAGGGAATTGGCCGGTTTGGAGGGAAATATTGATTATGTGGACGAGGCACCGTGGTAAATAACACATCACTGATTTAAAAGTCTTAAGATTAATGCCACCTGTCCCTGCTGAATTAGATTTGATTGTTTTCACAAACTTCAGAATTTCGTCTTCAGTACACGGCTGAAATACAAAGCACTTCCAATTCCTCTATCATCCACAAATTCATACTCCAGGAAATCATCACTTGAATTCATCAGCCCTCCGCCTGTACATTTTGGCCAATACTTGAAAAAAAACTCAGCAAATCTATTAGCAATAATTGTTTCATCATTAACAGTTTCGCCTTGAATTAGTAGCGAATTGGGCGGAGTTTCTCTCTTCTTTCCTAATAGATCATTAATAACCTTGCAAGTTCCTTTAGCATTATCCTTATTTAAACCCAATTGATTCACAAAGTATTGTTTTTTAGCTTTTCTTCTCATCGAGTTCACTTTATTGCGTATTATTTTGAATTCTTCCAGTTTTTCGGCATATTCACTATTTAGATAATGTACATACAATTGATTTCTTAAATATGACGCTTCAAGAATTTCTGTAGTTATCCAGGGCTTCCTGGGGTCATTCTTATGGGGTTTCAAACATTTCACTTGGCAAGTCTCATAAAAATATTGGCTGTACAATCTCCATCATGCGATCAAATGCATCAGAAGCGTCATCTTGCATATCTAAAATTTCACTAAAATGAATGCTGCTCAACTCTTCACAAAATCTCTGTAAATTCTCTTTTTTTAACGACCGAGCCTTCACTTTTTTTAAATCATTTCTTTTCATTCGGCCACAAGGTACCGTTGCAAAACTGGGAAATGGTCAGAACAAGGGTATAGAACCACATCAGCATGACTATGGTCCAGATACTTAGAACCAACAAAAATATTATCTATGAGAGTGGCTGAATGACTCGTAACACGTGCTGGAATATTCACAAGGGGGAAAAGATCATGAGCAACCATCAAATTAAAATAATCAAGATTCACTCTATCCAATGAAAGCAAATCAAAATTAAAATCACCCATACAAATAAAAGCTAGACCTGTTTGAGGCACCGCACGTGCAAGTTGATCAAACCCACGCTCAAATTCTTCCCAGCTAGCACTCGGTGGCCTATACCATACACAGCACTAATCAAAAGTTTTCTACTTCCCAAATCTAATTTCAGACTAAAACTTTCAAACTTACCTTCAATCCGAACATCATCATTTCATCATTTCTTATTTGGTAAGACAACAACTTTGAAATCAAACACGCAATTCCCCCCTCTATTAAGTGATGTCCGGTTTTTAGTCTCTAAATTATAATCTGGAAAAGAATACAACGACAAAGAATGCTCCTGACTCAAAAAGGTTTCACATATACCAATAAAACTAATTTTTCCTTGAGAATCAGAGAGAAATTGCAACACGTCCTCATAACAAGCCGTAAGGTGGCAATTCCAGACACATAAGTGCAACGAATCAGCTTCCCGGGGTTAAACTATGAACTTTTCACATAAACATTATTTCTTAAAAAAAAAAGAAATTATTGAAAAAGAAAATAAGAATCAGTGCTTTTTGTAATAGGATTTGTAACATAACTAGATAGGTTAAATCAATTATAGTTTGATGATTGAACGCGGTTGGGAGTAAAGGGGGGGGGGATATCTAATCCGAGATTTGTTTAATGGTTTTATTTTTGCTTCTAATATCTAATTGAAACTCCAGTAATTCTTCAAATTCTCTTATTTGTAACCGTAACACCTAGTAAGCGCAGATAACGTCCTATTCTTTAAGTTTTTGGATTCATGTGCTAACATATCAAATAGTTGGAGGCAACGAACTACAAAAATGGAGGGACACAGCTCAATAGTAACCGAAACTCTAAAAGCTGAATTTTGATATCAATCGATATATCACCTGATTATTATGCTGATTCCAAATATACAAGATTCATTAAGCTTAGTGCTAGCCACAAAAAGCTACGAACCTGCAAAAAATTGACTGATATTCTTAAGAGGGGGGAAACACCCCTGAAAGTAAAATAATTTTAAATAAAATCACACCATGAGAAACAGCGTAACAGAGAACCCTGCTGTACAGGTTTCAAGCTCGTGTCTGCAAAAACTTTAATTTGTTTTTAATTTTGCCAGAAGAAAAATCACGGATGCGTGTTATTTTTTTGCCCAGGGGTGATCGCGTAGAACCAACAGTCCCAGAACATCGGGAGAAGGCTCATTTAACGGAAACCAAAATTTCTAGTGCCCCTTTTATTTGACCAGAAAGATCACAGGGCTACTAGCCCCCCTCTCACGTCCACCTTTTCCCTAAAATTGCTCGACCTAAAGCAAGATAGCCATTTCGCTTAAGCGGCGTTCACAAGTGTGTCTAGCTAGAATCCCATGTCTAGACACGTGTCTAGCCAGAATCCAATGTCTAGGCAACGACCGTTCACATGTAAAATTCGGTGCTTAGCTAAAACTACAAATTTAGTTTCAAATTGTCATTTCTAGCCAATCAACAGAGCTTGTGCGGGCAAAACTTTCAAATATTATAATCCCCTTTTTTACTGTCACAAGCTAATGGATGAGATAAGCAAAACAATTGCCTTAGTGTGCTTCATTATTATGTCTGGTGTTGTATATTTGCCTAAAATGAAAAAAAAAAAACAATTAATGAGAAAACAAAAATTAGATTTCAGTTTACAAATGTAAACAAAAATGATGAAAATAGTGGACCTTGACCCATTCTGATTGGTTGTAATCGAAAATCCTAGACATTGAGTTCTAGAGGCTAGAACCCTATGTCTAGCCAAGCGCCTTGTCTAGCTAAGCGTCGAATTTTATTTGTGAACGGTCGTTGCCTAGACATTGGATTCTGGCTAGACACGTGTCTAGACATGGGATTATAGCTAGACACGCTTGTGAACGCCCTTTAGTATATAGTTGAAAGGTTCCAAAACTATTATACCTTAGGTTTAGGTTGTTTTTGGAGAAAAAATTAGGGTTTTGAATCGACAAGAAAAAAAAAACAAAAGTAAATATTTTGATTACATCACCGATAACAAATTTTCAGTGATCGGGTTATAAGCCAAGGGTGCCAATTTGGGAAAATACATGGAGGAAGCAAGGATTTTGTTCTATTCTCTGCATTAAAATGCGAAGACATTTTTCAAACTCCCAATGATATTTTTCACTTGAGAAACAACAAAACATCAATCTAAAGTTATTTCTACAGACCTAGAGGGGTAATTTTACCCCCTTACTTTATGCACACCTGTATAGACCATGGTAAAGAAACAAAACAATTGTTAATTACACTGATAAAGAGTATTATAATTCTAGTGATATCTAGTCATTAATCTAGTGATTTATGAGCTAATCTAGTGATTTTTTAAAAGAATCTAGTGATTTTTTTCACCGGGTGGCAACCCTGGTTCCAGCTAATACAACAGTACGGAATTACATAAAAAGACGCATCGAATGGTGTGTGCACATTCTACTAAGCAAAGTAATAGAAAAACCTTAAGTTACCGCATGAATTACATATAGTTACATTTCGAGAGTATTTAATATTAGTCTCAATGAAACATTCAATTACAATTACATTCCCTCAATCAGCTAATCCGTCTAGCATCAAAAAACCGATATATCCAGATTTCAGAACATTCAAAAAAGTTTCCCGATCTGAGCTATTCCTCCTCAGTTTTCTTTGCAGCTACGCAATCTCTAGTCTTTGTTTTAAAGCCTCAAAGCACTTAGAGATCGGAAACCGGCTCTGTGTGATTGCATTACAAGTAAGCATTATACTTGTACTTGCGTAGTTGCGGAAGGAAGCTGATAAAATTGAATAGAAATTAAAAAACCTACTTGCCTCTATATTTACTTTTGTTTTAGGGTGGTACTTATTGTGTAAAAATGCAAACGCTTTGTATGCGAACCAAACAGGTGCTGTATCAACATCGGCTCCTGATCCACTTTTTGTCATCGCCAGTTTGTGTCGTAATTTTCTATATGTTGCCAGTAAGCTTGTCATTTTCCTCTTCAAATCAGGCACTTCAATTCCTAGTTCTTCAGAAATGGCATCCCAAGCTTCATTTTTCTTAGGCAATGACTTGTAAAATAGATGGGTATTGTCCCACAGTAATGGATATTTCCCGTATTCACTAATAAAGGTTAACATCAGATCGTTAGTCCATTCCATCTTTACCCAGCGAGCACAACAAGTAGACTAAAATACGAACTCGGAAAGCTCGTTGCTACTCAGTTGCTTGCGCGGCTTACATGAGCTCCTCAAGCATCTGTGACAGCGTTTCCACTTTTTAGTTTAGGGACTAAGAAGAAAATCACAAAAGGTATTCTGTATCTGTATATATATAAAATAGGAGAACTTAGGTAGTGAAAGTTGCTTTAAGATGCAGTTTAAGTTTTTGCGTAATATATCATTAGTAATATAACCAGGATATATTATGTGGGGTTACTAGCGGCTCCTCAATATGTATTAAATAAAAAAACCCAAGCTTTTTTTTCCAACTGAGAGCAAGGAGCAACATTAAAACTTAAAACAAACAGAAATTATTCCGTGCATGAGGGAGGCAACCCCCTCCTCAATCCCTTGCTCGTTATGTTAAAGTTTATAGTGATTTAGAAAAGCTTCTTATCATAGGTAGCACGATCGCGTTGGCTGCCAAAGTAAAGAACGATGCTGGCACAATGTATTATTTTTTTTTCAATACCAGGGCACTTCGTATCGATGGAGTTGTCATAGAAACTTCGAAAAGGGCTCATTCGATTGGAAATTGGAGCGGCTAGTGTCCTTTTTAATAGTCAAAAAGTGATTGGACGGCAACTAGCCCCCCCCCCACGCCCATCATTCCCCCAAACACATCCAATCAAAATTTTGAGATAGCCATTTTGTTCAGCGTAGTTGATTTCCAGATAGAGAATATGTTTTAAGGAGGACACTCCCCCACAACCCTCAGGGCGAGGGTTTTATGTTATGCCCTGGGGCCGTATAAGAACGATGTTGGCATAATGTATTATTTATTAATTTTTTCCTTTAAAGCAGTGCACTTCGTATCGAAGAAGCTGTCGTAGAAACTTCGAAAAGGGCCCATTCAATTGGAAATTGGAGTGGCATGTGCCCTTTTTAATAGTCGAAAGTGATTGGAAGGCGACTAACACCCCTTCCACGCCCACCATTTCCCGAAACACATCCAATCAAAATTTTGAGATAGCCATTTTGTTCAGCGTAGTTGATTTCCATATAGAGAATATGTTTTAAGGAGGACACTCCCCCACAGCCCTCAGGGCAAGGGTTGTAAGATATGCCCTGGGGGCTTATAAGGTATTTTATAGAAGGCGTTGTCGTAAAAACTTCGAAAAAGGCTCATTCGACTGGAAATTCAAAGGGCTAGTGCCCTTTTTAATAGTCAAAAGTGACTGGAGGGAAACTAACCCCCTCTCACGCCCACCTTTTCTCCAAAGACATCTTATCAAAATTTTGAGATAACCATTTTATTCAACGTAGTTTTAAATTCTGTAAATTAGGCCTTTGAGGATGACAACCCCCCCCCCCCCACAGCCCTCAGGGCAAGGGTTGTAAGTTATGCCCTGGGTGCATATAAGGTTTTTATAGAATGCTTTGTCGTAGAAACTTCAAAAAGGGCTCATTCGATTGGAAATTGAAATAGCTAGTGCCCTTTTTAATAGTCAAAAATGATTGGAGGCAACTAACACCCCCTCCACGCCCACCGTTTCCCCAAACACATCCAATAAAAATTTTGAGATAGCTATTTTGTTCCACGCAGTTCAAAGTTCAGGAAATTATACCTTTGAGCAGGACACTCCCCCAACAGTCTTCAGGGCGAGGGTTATAAGTTCTGCCCTGGGGACATATAAGGTTTTTTATTGAAATCTTTGTCGGACAAACTTGAAAAAGGGCTCATTCTATTGGAAATTCAAAGGGCTAGTGCCCTTTTTAATATTCGAAAGTGATTTGAGGGCAACTAACCCCCTCTCACGCCCACCTTTTCCCCAAACACATCCAATCAAAATTTTTAGATAGCCATTTTATTCAACGTAGTTGAAAGTTTTGGAAATTAGGTCTTTAAGGATGACAACCCCCCCCCCCCCCCCCCCCACAGCCCTCAGGGCAAAGGTTGTAAGTTATGCCCTGGGGGCATATAAGGTTTTTATGGAAAGCATTGTTGTGGAAACTTCAAAAGGGCTCATTCAATCGGAAATTGAAAGGGCTAGTGCCTTTTTTAATAGTTGAAAGTGATTGGAGTGCGACTAACGCCCCTCTCACGCCCACCATATTCCCAAACACATCCAATCAAAATTTTGAGATATCCATTTTGTTCAACGTAGTTGAAAGTTCTTGAAATTAGGTCTTTTAGGATGATAACCCCATCAGAGCCCTCAGTGAAAGGGTTGTAAGTTATGCCCTGGGGCATATAAGGTTTATATAGAAAGTTGTTGTAGAAATTTCAAAAAAGGGCTCATTTGATTGGAAATTGAAATTGCCCTTTTTAATAGTCGAAAGTGAGTGTAGAGTAATTAACCCTTTTTAACTCTTACACCCACCATTTCCCCAAAAACATTCAATCAAAGTTTAGAGATAGCCATTTTGTTCAGCGTAGTTGAAAGTTCTGGAAATTATGTATTTAAGGATGACAAATTCCCAAGAGTCCCAAGGGCAAAGATTGTAAGCTCTGCCCTGGGGACATATAATGTTTTTATAGATAAAGTTGTCGTAAAAGTTCAAAAGGGACTCATTCAATTGGAAATTGAGAGGGCTAGTGCCCTTTTTAATAGTCGAAAGTGATTGGAGGGTAACTAACCCCCTCTCACGCCCACCATTCCTCCAAACACATCCAATCAAAATTGTCAGATAGCTAATTTGTTCAACATAGTAGAAAGTTCCGGAAATTAGGTCTTTGAGAATGACACCCCCACCAGCACTCAGGGCAAGGGTTGTAAGTTATGCCCTGGGGGCTTATAAGATTTTTATTGAAAGTTTTGTCGTAGAAACTTCAAAAGAACTCATTTGATTGGAAATTGAAAGGGCTAGTGCTATTTTTAATATTTGAAAGTGATTGGAGAGCGACTACCGCCCCTCTCACACCCACCATTTCCCCAAAAACATTCAATCAAAGTTTTGAGATAGCCATTTTGTTTAACGTAGTTGAAAGTTCTGGAAATTCGGTCTTAGAGGATGACAACCACCCTAACAGCCCTTAGGGTAAGGGTTGTTTTTATGCCCTGGGGACATATAAGGTGTTATAGAAAGCGTTGTGGTTTCAAAAAGGGCTCATTCGATTGGAAATCGAAAGGCCTAGTGCTCTTTTTAATAGTCGAAAGTGATTGGAAGGCTTGACATTTTATAGTAAAGATCGATGTGGGCATAATGTATTATTTTTTGTTGTTGTTGTTGTTTAGACCAGGGCACATCGTATCGAAGGAGTTGTCGTGGGAACTTCGAAAAGGGCTCATTCGATTGAAAATAGAAAGGGCTGATGCCCTTTTTAATAGTCAAAAGTGATTGGAGGGCAACTAATCCCCCTCCCACGTCCACCCTCCCATTTTCCCATTATGTTTAAAAACTAAATGTTGCCCTAGGATTAAACCAAAATGCACTGTGTTAATGCTAATTCCCAATAAGGCAACTTAGCAGTATCCCAAGAACGACTGAGGGTATTATGTTCAAACTTTCGGGGCTACTTCTGCTCTTAAAATTTAAACAAATTAAAATAGCGCTAGTGTATCCAAGCTATCAAAGAAAGTAAACATATTTTTTTTGCGAATGGTATCAAGTTTTCCATTTCAGGTCAACGAGAGGAGGTATGAAAATAAATTAAACACTACTATTTGTGTCCAGATTTTTAAAAGGGTGTATATTGTTGAAAATTGCTGAAAAATTTTCTTCAGCATATAAATAGCAGGTCAGACTATAAAGTCTTAAAAAACAAAACAAAAATATTTAAAGTATTATTTTCTTTTTCCCTGAAAAGACTATGTCAATATAAAACGAACAGAAATTAATTAAAAAACTTTTTCCACAAAATAAGTTTTTCAAAGAAAAGTAAAGAACTCCATCAAACAAAAAATGAGCAGCAATAAAATCAAATAATCTACCAAGCGTGAAACTACCACAAATCAGCATCGATAAATAAATGAAACCCAAAACGAACAGAAATTACAATAAGTAACCGAGTTAAACTCAAAACGAGCTGATATTAACGTAAGTTAGGCTCAAAACCCCTATGCCTTCCTAAGCCAGAACAAAATTTATACTTGATTGAAAAAAATACAAATGAATGTGCATTGTCAATTTAATATAAATATACTGATATTTAGTAATCAAAATGTTAATATTATTTGATTTATTAAAGTTATAAAAGTAAAAAAAAATTATATTTTTTTCAGTAAAGTGCAAATTTTATTCTAGCCTTGGGAAGGCATAGGGGTTTTGAGCCCAACTTATGTTAATATCTGCTCGTTTAGAGTTTGACTCGGTTGTTTATTGTAATTTCTGTTCTTTTTGGGTTTCATTCATTTATCGTTGCTGATTTGTGGTAGTTTCACGCTTGGTAGATTATTTGATTTTATTTTTGCTAATTTTTTGTCTAATGGAGTTCTTTACTTTTCTTTGGAAAATCTATTTTGTGGAAAAAGTTTTTTTTTAATTAATTCCAAATAAAAGGCCTTTGTGTCTCAAGAGTCGTTCTTGAGGAATTACACCAAAGAGTAAAATTGTGTAAAGAATTGGGGAGGAGACAGTGCCCTCATATAAGAAATAATTTCTGTTCATTTTACGGGCTAATGTTGCTTATTTTTTATATAATTTATGATCGTTTTTCAAATCAAGCCGGGAAATCCACGTACCTCTCCGTGGGAAATTCTCACCGTGATGAACATTTCCCGCATAAAATTGCCCTCCAAAAATTTCTTTAAATTTCTCAATAAGAAACACTATATGTAAATAATGGACAGAGTGTATAACTTACAGCTCTTTCCCTGGGGACTCGGGGGTCATGCCATCCCCAGAGGCAGAGTTATTGGACCTTTCAACTATGCTGAATCAATTGGTGATCCCAAAATTTTGATCGGACATATTAGGAGGTGAAAAGGGGGTGTGGGGCCTTGTTGCCCTCCAGTCTTTTTCATCACTTAAAAACAGCACTAGAACTTTTAATTTCCATTCGGATGTGCCCAGAGGCGTAATTTGCTATGAGGCAAGGACAACTACCCCCACCAGACCTCGGTTTGCCCCCTCCTCCTGCTAAAATTTAGTTTCTTCAAAAATCTTGTCAAAACTAAGATAAGCATTCATAATTCAAGCATCCACAAAAACGGGTCAGTTTTCTTAGTATATCTTTACCTTTATGGTCCTATACGTCTCATTTTTCCGTTTTCACAGCCATTTTCACTTGATTTGGGAAAATTGGCTCTCCAGCTTTGCCCCTCCCTCCCTCTAGGATTTTGACGATATTACGCTATTAAATAAACCCTCTCCTAATCTCCTAAGACCCTTGGTTCGATACGATTACCTCCGGGGGGGGGGAAATAATAATAGAAACAAACAAATAAAAACGCATCCGTAATGTTTCTGCTGTCCAAAAATACAAAATTCCACATTTTTGTAGATAGGAGCTTGAAACCTCTATAGAAGGGTTTTCCGATAAGCTGAATCTAATGGTGCGATTTTCATTACGATCACTTGAATTCCTGGGGGTGTTTCCTCCTTTTTTGAACATGAAGCAAATTTTCTCAGCCTCGTAGATTTTGATGGGTATCAATCAATTTAAGAAACTTTATATATATCGACTCAACATAAAAGTCTATTCCTTTGATCTATTAATTATTATCAAAATTCCTTTCTGTAGAGTTTCGGTTACTATTGGAACCAGTTGCTCCTTACTTACTGTTCCGCACCACGAACTCTTTGACTATGTATGTGTTTGTGTGAAATTAGGTTATTATGCCCCGGGGCATTTAAGGTTTTTATGAAACGAGTGGTCATATAAACTTCGGATCGGATGGGGCTTATTTGATTTGAAGTTGGAAGTTCTAGTGCTCTTCTTAAGAGGGCAACCATTCCCCCTCCCGAAGCCTATCACTCCCCAAAACACATCCGATCAAAATTTTAAGAGATCTATTTTGTTCAGCATTGTGGAAAGATCCAGTAATTATGTTTTTGGGGATGTCAACCTTTCTACAGTCCTCAGAGCAATTCGTTCATTGTCTACATATAGTATATTTTATTGAGAAAGGTAGCCTATGTATTTTGAACTTTACTTTCAAAAGGACAAAGGACATTCAGGTGAGCCTTTTAGAGAATGATGAGTAGAGTGTTGAACTAAATCAAAACACGTTATGTTTATACAGATTGTCAAAAGTGTGTAACTGACAAATGACTGAGCATATCAATTTGGACCCTCCAGGAAATGATAAGGAAGATGATCAAAAAGGCAATATTTGCATGATACCACTACTAATACAGCTACCACCACTACTACTACCACACTACTCCATTTACATAATTGAGGGGAAATTGAACTAAATCAAAACACGCTATGTGCATACACATTGTCAAAAGAGCTTTTCTCAAAAATTGATTTGGGTATTAAGTTGGGGTTTTCAAAGAATGCTTAAAGGGGAAGATCATCTGATTAAAAGGCAATATGTGCACTTTACTACTAATCACTGCTATCACTGCTACATTTGCTACTACTACTACTACTTCAACCATTACTTCTATTGTAACTACTTGTAAGGCTAAGCACATTGAGACGAAAATTTAAAGAAGTATGTGAGCATACAGGTTTAAAAGGATATATCAGCAATGGCTAATTGTATTAGGTTGAAACCTCCAGGACTTAATGAGAGAGATGTTCAACTGACCAAAAAGCAATACGTTAATACTACTGCTGCTACTAGGACTACAGCTATTACAATTAATACTGCTGCTAGTAATATCAATACTACTACTATGACTACTATTACAACTATGCCTAATGGTATGAAGGTGACATTTTCATAGAGTTTTGAGGGGGAAGAAGGACTGAATCACAACATGCCATTTTTATGCAGGTTGTCAAACGGGCATAACAACAATATCTTAGGAACAGTGAGGTGTGTGAAGTTGAAACTAACAAGGTTTGTTATTAGGGATGTTGGAACAACCAAAAGAAAATATTTGCATACTAATGCAACTGATTTTATTCATACCACTACTAATGCTACTATTATTACTACTTCCACTACTACTACTTCCACTAAAGTTAAGGCTATTACCATTAATTTCACTGCTATATGTACTACTGCTGCTATTACAATTAAGGGTATTAAGGCGAAAGATTTGGAATGTATTGAAACTATATGGAATTAAATCGATTCACACTATACCCACACTGGTAGTCAAGAGGACCTAAAAGTAATACTTCAGGAACGGTTGATTACAACTATTGCTATTGCTACTACGTAAGCTAAGAGTATGCAAAGAATATGTAGGCGGATGTTAAACCAAAGCAAAACGAACTATGAGCATGTAGATTTTCAAAAAGGTGACAAGGCAATATCTTAAGAACGGCTTACATTATTAAGTTAAACCTTTGAGTGTAAGTTGTGGTGGATTTTGAACTAGTCATAAGGCAGTATGCGTTCACTATTAATACTACCACTACATTTACTATAACTAATGACGCTAAGGGTATTAATGTGAAACGTTTAGGGAACATTTGGGGGGATTTTCAATTAAACGAAAAACCTATATGCATGCAGGTTCTCAAAAGGGCATATCAGAAATATCATAGGCAGCGCCGCTCTATAATAGCTAGAAATGTCATTGAAACTTTAAAAGGAGCTGATCTAATTCAAAATTCAAAGTGCTAGTGCTACTTTTGAGATTAAAGAGTCTGGAGGGCAGGCAGCCCTTCTACCAAGCCCTTTCACTTTCCAAGCACATCCAGTCAAAATTTTGAGACAGTCATTTTGTTCAGCATAGTAGAACGGTTCAGCAACTATGTCTCTAGAGATATTGGGTATGTCAATCCTCCAGAATTATGTAAGCGACCCATCATGCTTTAAAATGAAATGTTGCTTTAAAACTAAATCAAAAGGAACTGTGTGTATGGTTACCAATAAGATATCTCAGCAATATCTCTAGAACGACTAGGGGTATTAATTTGAAACTTTCGGGGCTGCTACTATTGCTACTTCAACTCTTACAGTAACAATAAATCAAAAGAGTGTAAGTACAGCCATGTTGTCAAAGAGCATAGATAGAATGTTTTGGGAATGATACTTTTGGGAAGTTTTTTGATACTTTGGGAAGTTTTATTTTTCAGGTCAACTGAAGGAGGTACAAAATAGAATTAAACAATACTATTTGTGTCCAGATTAAAAATTGTTGAATAAGTTCCACCAACAGACAAATAATAAGCCAAACTATGGATTCTTATAGAAAGAAAAAACGAAGACATAATTTTTTTTTTTCATGAAAAACACTATGTCAACAAAAAACGAAAAGAAATTAACTGAAAAAACTTTTTCCACAAAACAAGTTTTTCAAAGAAAAGTAAACAGCTCCATTAAGCCAAAAATGGGCTTAAATAAATTGAAATAATCTTCCAAGTGTAAAACCAACACAAATCACCATAAATAAATAAATTAAATGAGTAAAAATTAACATGAGTAGGGCTGCCAACCCTTATGCCATCTCAAAATCAGAACATAATTTGCACTTTACTGAAAAAAACAACAACAAATGAACGTGGATTGTCACTTTAATATACATATACTAATATTTATTCTTTTAAGTTTTAATAATTGTTCATTTATTAAAGTCAAACAGTGTAAAGCTTTAAAAATATATTTTGTATTCAGTAAAGTGCAAATTATGTTCTGGTCTTGAGATGGGATGAGGGTTTTCAGCCCTACTCATGTTAATTTTTGCTTGTTTTGAGTTTAACTCGGTTTTTTATTTTAATTTCTCTCCGTTTTGGGTTTCATTTCTTTATTGATGGTGATTCGTGGTAATTCTACACTTGCAAGATTATTTCAATTTATTTAAGCTCATTTTTGGCTTAGTGGAGCTCTGTTTTGTGAAAAAGTTTTTACATTAATATTTTTAAATAACGCAAATTTTGGGTGCTTTACTATTATCAATGTTATCTCAGTGAATAAGGCGTTTTAAAATTACGCTGCCCGAGGAGAGAAACTTTTGCCTATAAGCTTAATACCTCTTTTTGATCTGCTAAGAGTTGAAAAGATGTATTCATAAAAGTGGCCTCGCATTGCAGCTTACGTCATATTGAGCGAAAATTACCCCCCTCCCCTGTAATGTGCAAATATATAGCCCAGATTTGTTTCTGAACAATTATATTTCCATCGTATTTTGTTTTATTTCATTAGCGTTAGCAAAACTTCACTTTTCGCGCGCTTACCGCTTTCTACAAAAGTACCCACAATAGTTAATGCCATAAGCGTTCTACGTTTTTTCATATTTTAGAGGGGAAGGTTTATAAAGCAAGCAATTAATCACAAAATAATGTTCTTTTTTAAAGATAAAGAACAAAGTTAAAGCCCAAAATCATGTGATAGTTTAAGCAGCTCAGGGGGGGGGGGGGGGGGCACACTCTCAGTCCCGCACTGAACGCCGTGCTTTAAAACACGCTTTAATGATAAAATAAAATGGGTTTATGATTATGCACTCAATTTTTCTCATTCTACCTATTTGACTTGACTGAATTCTCCTAGAGACTTGGCACTAACGTAAAGAGAGCAGACACCCTCTGCTCTCTTGAAGCTCTTGAGGCGCGACCTCTTGAGCAGCACCAGGTGCATCTTAAAACGTTATTCCTGCTTTTCTTAGGAACTGATGGAGACTATCAGACCATCTATTTCTCAGACGACTACGTGGTCGTTTCCACCCAGCGGCCACAGGACTGAAATCGTAGGCGATGTGACACCTTTTCTTTGCATTCAGAGGAGATGGCCTTATCATCTAAGGGTACGCTGCGCTAATCATAGGCAGCGCTATTGCACTGCCTAAGTAAAGAACAATGTTGGCACAATGTATTATTTCTTTGTTTTAGACCAGGGCACTTTGTATCGAAGGAGTTGTCGTAGAAACTTCGAAAAGGGCTCATTCGATTGGAAATTGGAAGGGCCTGTGCCCTTTTAACAGCCGAAAGTGATTGGAGAGCAACTAACCTCTTTCTCACGCCCACCATTTCCCAAACACATCCAATCAAAATTTTAAGATAGCCATTTTGTTAAACGTAGTTGAAAAATCTGGAAATTATGTCTTTGAGGTGGACACTCTCCCTACAGCCCTCCGGGCAAGGGTTGTAAGTTAAGCCCTGGGGGCATTAGTTTTTTTTTTATAGAAAGCGTTGTCGTAGAAACTTCAAAAAGGGCTCATTCGATTGGAAATCCAAAGGGCTAGTGTCCTTTTTAATAGTCTACAGTGATTGGAGGGCAACTGACCCCCCTCTCAAGCCCACCATTTCCCCAAACACGTCCAATCAAATTTTGAGATAGACATTCTGTTCAACGTAGTTGAAAGTTCTGGAAATTATGTCTTTGAAGACAAAAAACCCCCAACCTCCCTCAGGACAAAGGATGTAATTTATGGCCTTGGGGCATATAAGGTTTATAGATAGCGTTGTCGTAGAAACTTCAAAAAGGGCTCATTCAGTTGGAAATTGAAAGGGCTAGTGCTCTTTTAATAGTCAAAAGTGATTGGACGGCAACTAACCCCTCTCTCACGCCCACAATTTAAAATGAAAAAAAATGATTTCTTCATTTCTTCTTCATCTTCAACCGTCTTCTTTATGCTTGAAAAGCGTATTAAACTGAAATAAGCATTTTATTTACCTTTTGGTTTACCACAGGCATTTACACAGAAATTTATTTCGGGAAGAAGTAGTGAGGAAATTTAGGAATAAGGATACAGATTTAAAAAAAAGGAAAAAGTAGGCGGATAGAAAATATTTATCTGATGAAATTGATTTTTTATGACCAGAATACAAACTTGAGAAGAACTGTCCATACAGCACCTGTGGTTATCATTAAGTACCAAATCCTTTCACTTCTTTCATTTATCTACGCAAGTTTATTTTTAATAGTTGTATAATAAAATGTTTTTTAAGCCTTCCAAAGCTTTGGTTGCTCAAATATTAATTTATGAAGACATAAGAGTTTAACGAGTCAGTGCACTGACCAGTTGAAGGACACGGGCCTGAACAGAGGATAAAGTGAGAACGTGCCATTCAGAATAAGGACATTGAAAAATATTAAAAAAGCAAATCATTCTATTTGAGTTATTGGTCTAAAACACCTGCAAGTTATAACATATATTGGCACTTTCCATACCAGTTACCTCGTCTTAGCCCATCTCTAACAGAAGTCAACATAATTTACTTACAAATGAATGCAGCTTCTATGACAGCTGCGCGCAGGGGAAAATTTCTGCTCTATGATATCAAACTATTTGAAATAGACAAGACGAGAGATTACTTTTAGTCTTTGGCTGGGCTCAGTTTTTACCAGTCCCGAGATTTAAACAAGCTGTCTCAAGTTTTCAGAGGTACATTGGTAGAAAGAACGGCTTCTAAAAGGCACTATAATACTTCCTAAAAGTGAGACTTAGTAATGTAATAGAAAAACATTCTCGTGTCTGTATGAGCAAAACAAGGGAACGAAAATGTAGCAATTACGCATAAGTAACATGAGACCCAGGATAAAACCAAAGAAATTCATCAACTAGGTATTTTTCGTAATACGTTTAGTGACTTAAAAAAAATAAATAAAAAAGTCTTAAAATTTGGAGACTTACACCCTTTCTCGGATACAGTAAGTCAAATAGTGCAAGATTTAATAGGTCAATATTTAAACTTGATCATATCGATCCACAAATCCACAAGTGTATTCAGTTTAATTCTTCCAATTTTACAGAAGAAAAAACGAAATCATGAATAATTTTACAAGTAAGAAAATAGGTAATACGCGTGTTTTTTTTTTTTTTTTTTTTTTTTTTTTTTTTTTTTTTTTTTTTTTTTTTTTTTTTTTTTTTTTTTTTTTTTTTTTAGCAACAATACCTACGGCAATTCTTAAAGCCAACTAACTTTTTAAGTACAAAAACAATTTGTTCTACCCTTTTAATTTACTGTCTTGTTTAAACTTTATGCCCTGGTCTAAATTAGTCCTATTTTCTGAAAATTCGTACTATTTTGAATGAAACAAGAAAAAACCAACACGGGCAAAATTCTTTTATAATTTAGATAGATATATTCGTAGCTCTTTAACTAATGGTTTAGAATGATTTGTCACATAAAATAAAATATTGGGGATGGCACTTGTGCTATTTTACCCGAATCTGAATAAGAGTATGATTATGAAAACGTTAAGAATTAGGTCAAGAACTTTGATCCACACCATGTACACATCAACATAAACGAGTTACACTTATTTTCCAATAAAGCGTTCAAAACGCTCATGAACAGCATCACAAATAACTCCCAAAAAATGTTCCCTTAAATTAGAGTTCAACATTGTTCTCATCAAGTCTAGATCATTACTGTCCACTATTTTTCTCAGAAAGATCACTTTTTCAGATTCAAAATCTCTAATATCACAGGAAAAAATATTTTCATACACCTCTGCAACATTTTCAGATGTAACTTCTGATGAAATCAAATCGAACATAATATCACTAACCAGATCATCAACAAAATAAGATATGCCCAGGTGAAGAAGCTTACCCTTATCTGTTTGCTTCAAGCCCTTCAGAGCACAGCATTTATGAATAGCTTTACGACATCCAGAGACATAGTGTACAAGATATTTCACTAGCCTGGCGTCTGTGTCTTTCCAAGGTATCTCAGGTGTAGCATGAAACTTCAACATAGCCTCAAATTTAGAACTTATTTGCTCCCTTTTAGCTCCAATTTTTTCCCCCGAATCCGTAACAAAGAAAACATTCGTCTCGTCAACACAACATGACAGATGGGCTTTCTTTTTTGCCTTGACGATCGAATCATGAACTGGGAAAAATCGTCGTCCATACTCTCGGATAGCGCTCAAAACACTTGTGTTATCCTTGATATTTATCATTTTTGGAAAGGTTTGGTCGAACAAGTACAGCATCTCTCGGTCATCTCTAGAATATACAATGTGAAGATTAAACCCTTTATATAAAACATAAAAAAACTACCACTACTACTAACAACTCACCGCAGCACCAAGCCGCCTGAGGCCAACATAGCTACGCACGCTCCTCCTCCATCCCAATCTATTCAAAGCCTCCCTTTTTACGCCCGCCCATGAAGTTCCCATTTCCTTTAAATCTTTCTTTATGACGTCCTCCCACCCCAGACGAGGGCGACCTGCTTTCCGTTTAGCCCTAGACGGTTGGCCGAAAAGAACAATCTTCGGCAATCTGTCATCCTTCATCCGCACAACGTGCCCTAACCACCTCAACCTTTCTTTCATTATAGCCCTAGAGAGCGGTATTGAACCACATTTTTCGTATAGCCTATTGTTTGAAATACGGTCAGTCAGCCGGGTACCCATAATAATCCTTAAGCAATTTCTCTGGAAAACATCTAGCAAATCTTCATCCGCTTTTCGGAGCGCCCAAGCTTCAGAGCCATATTTGACCACTGTCATCACTGTAGCTTCTAATATTCTAATCTTGGTTTGCAGACTTATCTTCCTATTCGTCCAAACTTTTTTTTAACTGTGAAAAAACACCCTGAGCCTTGGCTATTCTACTTTTGACATCTTCACTGCTCCAACCATCTTTACTAATAATACTACCAAGGTAATTGAAGCTGTCCACCTGATCAATCTTTTCATTACCCAACTTCACCTTTTCATCTTCACTTATTCCTAGCCTTAGTGACTTAGTCTTTTTAACGTTAATTTTCAAACCTATTCTAGCACCCTGAACTCGCAAAACCTCTAAAACTTCATTCATTTTGCTCATACTTTCATCTAGGATGCTCAAATCATCAGCATAATCTAAGTCCAGGAGACTTTTTCCTCCCCATTTGATTCCGTGGTCTCCCATTGCCTTTCCTGTGCTCCTTAAAACAAAGTCCATCAAAATAATCCATATAAAGGGGGATAGAACACAACCCTGCTTAACTCCTGATTCAATACAAAACCAGCTGCTAACCTCATTTCCTACTTTAACCGCAGCAGTGTGATTCTCGTACATAGCACTAATCACTTTAGTGTATTTGTCTGGTATACCATACAAGGATAAAACCTTTACTAAAGCTCTTCTATCAACAGAATCGAACGCTTGCTCATAATATATAAAACTGAGGAACAAAGGTGTTTGAAAACTCAGGCACTTCTCAATTATTAACCTAAGAGTGAAAATTTGGTCGACACATCCTCTACCTTTTCTAAAACCGCACTGTTCTTCTCTTAAAACTTTGTCTACGGCATCTCTCAGTCTAAAAAGTATCATATTACTAAGTAATTTACTACCTACAGAGACCAGACTAATCCCTCGATAATTACCACACTCACTTTTATCACCTTTCTTATAAAGTGGTTTAATTAAGGTTTTCCTAAAATCGTTAGGTACTTCCTCTTTTTCAAAAATCATATTCATAATCTTCAGTAACTTATTTCTAACCTCAGAGCCACCATATTTAAGAAACTCATTTACCACCCTATCAGCACCTGGAGCCTTATTATTTTTTAGTCCTTTTAGTACTGTCGCTAATTCCTCCTCTAAAAACAAATCTTCCTTCACATCCAATGTATCACAAACTTTTTCATTTTCCTCTATATCTCTTCCTTCAACTCTATCTTGGTTAAGCAAATTCTCAAAACGTTCGGCCCATCTCTCTTTAGTTTTTTCCTTATCGCTAATTGCGGCCCCATTCCTTTCTTTAACTGGGCCAACTCCGCATTGACTACTCCCTCTCAATTTGTTAACATGCCAGTACAATATTTTACTATTATGCCGTCTAGCTGCATCTTCCAGATCCTCGGCAATTTTATCCATGGCCTCTACTTCACACCTCTTAGTTCATATTTTAATGCTTTCTCCATTTTCTTTACATTCCTTTTGTTTTCATATGATCTATCACTAAGGTAATTCTTGTACAAGTCCTTTGTCCTTTCAATCAAACATAAAGCTTTTTCACTAATATTCTTAGCTGCAGTTCTAGCCTTCTTCCCTAATACACCTTCAGCAACTTCACAAATTATTTTTCTAAAATTATTCCAACCATCTTCAACATTATCAAAATTTAAACTCTCGAGTTTAGTATTCAACTGTTCCTGGAAAATTTCTCTCAAATTCTTATCCTGGTGTCTACCAACATCACAACTTCCCGCGAGGTAGTTACCCTTCCGATATTTCAGCTTTAAATTAACCCTTGACACTACTAGATGGTGATCTTAACTCTTAACATCAATAACGGCACTCCTATATACCTTAGTATCTTGTATTGATCCTGCCAGTCTTCGGTTTACAATAACATAATCAATAAGGTTTGCTGTCTTACTATCACGTGAATACCATGTTAACTTATAAGCCATTTTATGACCAAACACCGTATTGGTTATAACTAGACTGTTATACTTACAAAATTGCAAAAGTCTGTATCCATTACTGTTTTCTTTTCCTACACCAAATTTACCTAGGCTAGGGTACCATCAATCCCTATTTCTACCAACCTGGGCGTTAAAATCTCTCAGTCAAAACATCATATTTCTACCTGGGACCCTGTCTATTTGATCCTGTAACTGTAAGTAAAATTCACCTGAGTTACTAGTATCTCCGTCAGTCGGTTCTACAGGGGCATATACTACTATAACTGATACTCTGAACTTTTTAATCATAAAATGAGCAATTAGTATTCTATTATTAATACCTTCCCAGCCTAAACAAGACTTAGCAGCTTCCTTATTCATCATGATCCCTACTCCCTGTCTATGTACCCCATCCTTCCTGCCTGAGTAAACAAATTCTATATCACCTAATTTCATACTTCCTACCCCTGGGATATGAGTTTCTGAAACTCCTAATAAATCCAGTTCGAATCGTCTGAATTCGTCAGTCAAAATGTGGATATGATAGTCATTTTTTAACGTCGTAACATTCCAAGTTCTAATTTTCATGTTCTTTAAATGATTGAAATTATTTTCGCCTCAGGAAAAGCAATGATCCCGGATACCAGTGCAGGACGGGATCACATATCTTCTCAAGTCTACACCAAAGTGCTTAAGCCGGCTTAGAGCCGGACAGCAAGAAGTCTCTGGGACCTCAATGAATGGAGGCTTTGTGCAATCCTGGGGCCCATCTTGGTCACAACATGGTTTTCAGCACTTGGCGATGCTCTTCTATCAACAAGAGTTCAAATCCTGCACAGACAATCTCAAGCCTATTACCTCCGACTCATTATATATTCATGCCTACAAATATTATGCTACTATGGGGAGGCATCCCATAATAAATAAATTAGCTGGTAAGAGGTTTTTCAGCCCGAAAACGCCCGTCAAAACATAACAAGCCCAGAAGAATTATCCATTAGTCAGAATCCCGTGCGAATGCTGTGTCGTTTACTAGGCTATAATTTCCTCGAGGGGCGCCACTCCTCAAGTAGGAATAGAGTTGACCGCAAGGTCCCCAGTCTTGCAGGTACCCCGAAAGGGTCGAGGCGGCACTGTGTAGAGGCAGTTATCCATAGACCTGGATCTTACGCCCTGCCGCAGTTGTCCTCCTATAGAGGATCCTCCCGCGATGGTGTTCTGCATCACCATGCAATTTAACCCATTACTGGGAGAAGGTTTGTAACTCCTGGGACTTGTGGACAAACCAGTGGGCCCTTTTGAGTATACATTTGAGGGGCCTTAAGCTAACAACCAGATTGAAACGTTTCCCAAATATGCCGAGGCTTATATTGAGCTATCAAAGATATGAGAAGCGTCATAACGTAGTAGGACAAGAACTAGTTATCGATAAAGTAAGTTTCCATGCTAAAAGGCTTGTTCAAGAAACCTGGAAACTTGGCAACAGCAATCAGGGCTTGGAAAGAATTTTTCAGCTTCTCAGAAACTTGTTTCATAACATGTTGGAAGGCACTGAAATCATATGTGTTGATATTATTTACTTTCTTGAATACTAGCTAATTTGCATAACAGATTACTTTAGAGGCTAAACTTTTTGGGCTCTCATTAAAGAAAATGGGAATAACGTACAACGCTATTGTGGTTGCCTTTCTAGATCATTTTCTTCAACACATTTAGTGGGATTGTGACTTAGCATTGTTATACAAAAACTTGGCGCCCAAGTCTCACTTTTTGAGAAACTCAGCTATCAGAGAAAGGTTAAATTATTCAAAAATGTTACCGAACAATTGACAAGTGCCGTCATATTTTCTTTTACTCCCTATGTATAATTGCAATCCCGGATTAGAAACTTCAGGTGCGAAAGCAAGTCACTTTCTTAGAAAGTTCTACTTTTTGCGAGGCTTAGCTAACGTATAACCTCAAGTACTCAAAAATATTACTGAACACTCGGCTGGTGTCGTCAGATTCTCTTTTACTCCCTATATATAATTGCAATCCAAATTAGAAATTGCATGTGCAAAATTTCGATCAACATTTATTTGTTAGCCAAAATATTGCTCTTCTGATAAAATAAGAAAAATATGGCAAGCAGTTTTTGGTTAAAAATTTTGGCGACAAGTGGATTACAAAGCCAGAGAAATAAGGTAATAAGAAAACAAGAAATAAGGAAATAAGGTAATAAAACAATCTTACATTTTAAGGTAAGGCAGAGAAACAGCTATATTCAAAAAATCTGATTCCAGCAAGGATTTCATTTGATGGAAACCATAGGGAGTGGCTGCTGCTTCTGAGATTGATTTGAGAGCTTCCTCAGCAATTTGATTTCTATTACTATGTCTGTCACACTTACATTGGAATTTCAATTTACCCAAATGTGTAACAAAGCCTTCAGAAATGATTTGAGAAAGACGGCTTGTCTTAGTTGTGATTCTTTTTATTACACTACAGCATCTAAGCGATGGTTGTTTCACAGCGTTTACATATGTACTAAGTATTTGAAGAGTTTTTAAGTCACTTTTAATATCTGTTTTTCCCACTCTCCAGTGGATATTATTTAGAAGACTCAAGCTCCAATCTAAAGGAGCTGAAATACTATCATCGACAGTAATTTTGGAGCTTTTTAATGATTCTTGGCTTTGACGAATCAACTCGTCCAAATTCAAAATACTTTCATCTCTTTTTATTCTTTTCTTCTCAACTTCTGCATCCACCACACTTGATTCATCTTCACTTTCAGGTTCACTTGCATAGTCATAGCTCTGAAAAACGTCAGACGATGGACTGGGAGGGGGACTAGAACAGGGGCTTGATGGTGGGGAGTAATAGGAGCATCCAGGACTAGATACATGTCCTGTAGGGGAAGAGCTACCATCCGATACCACTTCATGACTAGGGGAAACTGGTATACCAAAAATATTATAAACCCCAGGACTTTTCTCCCTTCTTGAACGAACTTCCTCCTCGATTGCAAGAAAGCTTGGGCTTGATATACTGAACTGTTTCTTCTTTTTGGAAAAATCCCTATCATATTCTTCATCACTTTCACTTTCTTCTACTACAGTTTCAGTTACTTCAGATTTTGGTTTTACAGTAAAGCAGCCATCAAACTCATTTTCTATCGCATAGTTTTCGATTATTTGCAACAAGCTATTATGCAGTCCTAGTTTGTAGAGGGTATTTAAGGAGTCTTCAGAGAACTGTAGCTGCAAGAACGCGTTCAGAATAAAATTCCGGAACTCATCTGACAAAGTTAAGTCTGTCATAGCGTTATACAACACAATTAACATATTTTGGTCGGTTTGACTTATCACATTGTTCCTGGTATAAAACGCAAGAGCATGCACCAAGTTCTTCCAAACTAAAACAAAATGAAGAAACAGAACATTAACATCAAACGTAAATTAAAGATCAAATACACTAAAGAGGATACATATACAGCATTTTGACACTAGTCAGATTTTCATTCTGAAAAATGGCTCTTGTTAAAACTCCTACAGATTCTTTATTAGCATTTTATTCCTTTGCATTAATATTAGCACTAAAACTATTCCTTGAAAGAAATAATGGATTAATTTTAACCAAAAAATTGTAATTAAAAAAAAAAATTAAGAAAAGAAACGTTCAACTTTTCTGATAAAATAACCTAAAAGAGAACACAAATTATATCACAAACCAGTCCAGCAAAGAACCATTCCACAAGAAAATGAATATGTATGAGAGTTTCTAAAGTCTTAAAGGAATTTAATAAAATATAGACTAAACAAATAGAATGTCCACAAATTAGTAAAAGTAACAGAGAAATAAAGAATTAGGGGATGGGAGGCATTCACTCACAATATTCCACTTATGTAGAAGAAAAAAGATAACTTCACCTATGATTCACTAATTGGACATTCGGCAAGTCTCTGATTGAATATAAGCTATTTTTCTTTCAGTCTTAATAATTAATTATTTTTTCTGCATTTGTGGACTTATGCATAGTCCATAGTCCTTAATAATTTATGCCTTTGTGGACTTTTCTATATAAGAAAAAGTGCTGTCTATCAAACAGTTTCTCTTAAACTGTAAGAAAAGAAACGCTGTGCTACATAGTAATAGTAAGCGAAACTTTTCCGCAGAATTTTATTTCCTCAGGGGTCGTAACCAGTTACATCGATGGACATAGAAGATTAGGAAAAGGCTCATATGACCTAAAATTGAAAGCTCTAGTCCTGCTTTTAAGCAGCCTACTAAAATAGGCTTTGCCACACATAAATGTGGATCTCTGCCATTTGTCCCCTAAAACATAATATTGGCCCAACTGGGGCCAATGTTCTATTGAGCGAAAATTTTAAGACATCAAATTTAGAACTATCAAAAAGCTATATTCAATACCGAGATAGGTTCATTATTAAATTGAGCCAAAATTCTTTTTATTCGGGTTCCATAGAAGATGTCCCTGACGGTGGTTAGTTCCGTGTTAAATATTTCTAAAATGTTATGGAAACAGGGTAACGCTTGTAGGAGGTTAAAATAAAAATAGGACACAATTACTGATTGAGAATCTCGGGTCGAGAGGGCTCATGTCAATAGAAATCAAAATTCTAAAAAAGAGAATCAATGACAATTTATACATACAAGAATTTTTTTTTACAGACTTCAAACGAGGATATTTTTAAAAAATTTACCTATGAAAAATTCTTAAAACTTCGTGTAATTTTTGTAAAAGAGCGGAAAACAATGAAAACCTGAATGTTAAATTTCAAACTGTGCCGGAAAGGAGGTTTCACGTTCCTACAAAATTTTCTAAATTCCCGTGAAAAGTCCTTCAGATCGATATGAAAGGATATTGACCCCTCCTCCCTAACCCTAGACATAGATCCAGGGGGAGAGAGCAGATAGGGTTAACCAACTCCTAAAGTCTCCCAAAGAATAAACATCATTATATACATCGTGTTTCAATTAACAATTCTGAAATAGGCTAACTAGCCCGCGGCACGCATTGCACCCATGATTTCACTATATGCTTCTATTTTGAATTAATTTGTCAGTAAAATAAAACTTGTTATTCTCAGTTCAAAAATGGTTCATTACGTTCACAAGTTTGAACAAGCTCCCTCCCCCCCCCCACAAAAAAATACCCTTGATCCGTGCCTGTGACACCCCTTCACACGGAAAAATATGTCGTAATACGGGTTCTGATGGCTGGGGGTTGAAACCCTTCCTGCTGCGGAAATGTTGTTTGAATGGGAAACGTTAGTTTTGGAGATATTAAAGTATTGTAAAGTTGAATTCAAGAGTAAGGAAAGGTGGCCTTCATCACACTTAGAAAGCTTCAATTTTATTGTTTAAAGTAAACATACCTGAATCAGCCCTTGTTTTCAGAGTCTTTCTATACAAAAGTTAAGCTTTATCATAAAAAGCAGGGAGGAAATGAGGGCGACAGTCTCCTCAATATTCTAATGATGGATATTAATGCGCTGTACAATTGTTCAGATAAATTTTGCACTGAGCGAGTATTGCAGAAAATGACAGGAAAAACAGATCAACCTGTTTTTCCTATGTTTCAACAGCTATTCAAAATTAGGCAATATAACTAAAACTACTACTACTACTACTAAAATCTCACTGCAGCACCAACATCCCTGAGTTCAACACAATTGTGCACGCTCCTCCTACGTCCCAAACTATATCCAAAATTTAATTATAATTTCCCAGTACACACTTGAATTTATTTTTTTTCTAAGAAAAGAAACAAAGAGCAGGTATTAATTCTCAGACCTTTCTTAAATAAATCTAGTCACTCATTTAGTTTTTGTAACTCAGCAATAGGTTACTTTAGAGCATTAAATATCCAAAAACAAAGCTGATTGAATTAATGTCCTATGCTTTTGAATATGCCCAGAGCCCACATGGGTGTAGAATAGCAAATCTTACTTCTGCTGTTCCTTGGGTATATATTAATTTTCTTCATCAGGATAGATACCCCTCCCGCTCTGAACTTGCATCGGAAGAAATCCTTTCCACTCAATTTACACAGAAGAAATGTCGCTGTATCCCGTACTTTCAGATCTTCGTTCTCACACAGCTCGAGAATTCTACTTGCTCCGTAGTCCCCACAATGCAAAACTGACAAATAGGAGTTGGACAGTTGGTCTTGACAGTTAAGCCTCGAGGAATAAAGTTTGTCTTTTGCTGTTTGAACCCACTCTTCAATGTTATTATTTTCTGAAAAGTAGTGACTATACGTTTTTAAAGCGATTTTCAGAATTGCAGCACTCTCCGACTTCAATGCCTCGGTGAGAACAAGCAAAAGTCCTTCATGGAAAGTCGTCCGACGCTGGCTTTTCGTATGACCGAGTTCTCTAAAAAAAAGAGTAAATTTGATCTTTTATAGAGGAGATAATTAATATCCTCACTATTTTCATACAATGTTTTTTTTTATTCTTTTCAAATCCTCTAAGCCTTCTTGCCTTTTCTAATTACGTTATAATAAAATAAAAGAAAAAAAAAACTGTTTCTAGGAAAATAAATACAAAGTTTAGAACCTGAAACGAGCAGAAATAGTCTTATAATAAGTTAAACTTAAAACAAATAGAAATTTGAGTTGTCCATATGAGTCTCCTAATGGCTAGAGTGTCATTTACCCTTTCCTGAAAACGTTTCTTTTTATCACGAAAAAAAAACTAATCACCGCTCCAGAAAAAAAAACTTCTTTAAAATAGAAAACATTCCATCGTTGTCATGCTTAAAGGCCGTGCCTGACCATTTCACACTTCTCAGATGACTGCCAAAAACTGTTTACTCAGCTACACTGAAAGGGAGGATAAGAAAAGCAATGTAGATTAGGAGGATCAAAGTATTACTGGACATACGTATAAAGGCGTGCTGATCCTCTCTTTGAGAGTAGCTTAGTGATAGCCTCTTTACCCGTCCCCAATAATGGAAATGATAGCCAATAATCAGCTAATATATTAAAAACAAAAAGAGACAAAGAATCTTAAGATTTTATTTAATTTTAGGTTTTATAGATTATTTTAGATTTTATCTTTGTTCTTAGCATTGAAGACGCCTTGTTTTATACAGGCGAAATATCCACGTCGTTTTAGTTTCTCTTTTCATTTTACTGGCCGTAGTCCCATTTGTTTTCTTTATCTCAAGATTATTTTTCTCTCTTTGTTTTTGTCACGGCTGGCCCATTTCGGCTTTAGATCTTTCATTAGTTAATATATTCCTCAGTACAAACACATAGATATGTAAATAAATCATTTTACTTACATAGGAGATGATAAAACATTTAGTTTTTTTGGAAAGTTAGCTAGTTTTTTCTTTTGTTTTTGTTTAATAAGAAAAATATTGATCTCTGCTTGATTTTAGCTCAGCTTCTTGCATGAGTTAATTTATGGTCGTCCTGATATTCTCTTCTTTTAATTTATGTTCCTTTTTAGATACGATAGTTTTACTATAAGTTAATAGTAGCAATATTTGCAGTGGTGTGTTAGTAGCAGCATTAACTATAGTACCAACACTAATCCTACAAAAACCAATTCTCCTAGGCTCAACTAATTCCACCGTCTCCACTACCTTCCGATCTACCGATATCTCCATATCCACGGGCATTATCTACGCCATCATAAAATTCTATATAAAAACCTTTACCAATAGATTCAACACCTCTGCCCACCATAGGCACCAGACTGTCCAAAAAACTCCCTACCTCCCCTCCAACTCCTTAACTGATTTACCCATGGATTAAATGTAGTCTATTAATTTCCGTTAAATCACTAACATTAATAGCCCCTAAATGATCCAGATTCGAAAGGGATGTAAAATGTCTACATATATGAGGTTAGAGGAATCAGAGCTATTGACCCTATGTGGTCCGTCTTTATGAAGTTTGCCAATCAAAGCACAATTTTGGTTCAAACAAGGTGTAGCTTATTAAGGCTGAGGAAAAAAACCATAAATCATTAGTCAAATTCAACAACTGCTTCAAATGATGATCCAAATTAAATTACTGTACATTTAATCAGAGATGTAATCACTGTCAATTTACATTGATTACATTTATTGTTTAATTACTGTTAAATCATTAATAATGCAAATTCCCAAAAGGATGCTGGTTAGAAAAGGACCAAAATATCTGTATAAATGAGGTCGGAGAAGAAAAGACAGAGGACCTCAATCGAATTCCACCTGAGGCCTCCAGTCACATGAAAATTATCAATCGTTGAATAATGTGTATTTTATAAAGGCCTAACATGAGGAGCCAGAGGAAAAAGTAGCTCGATGATTTTTTCAAGAATCTAATTTAATCATTGGTCAAGCTGCCAAATGGAACACAATCTTTTCACAATTGATATAATCATTAGGTTTCGGTACTTAATCGTTAAGTAAAAGTCGTGGTAGGAGAGGTAGAGCAGTCGTCGAAGGAGTTGTAGCACTAATCATAGGTGCAGTGGTCATTATAACAACAATAAGAGATGCAGTAGGATTAGTCATGGTAGGAATAGTCATAGCGGGAATAGCCACAGGGTTGATGGTAGTAGAAGCAGTGGTATTAGTCACAGCAAGATCATTAGTGATGGTAATAGCATTCTTAGTCCCTATGGCCCATGCCAACATAAAAAAAAACTTTTTCGCAGGCTGACCAATGGTCTGCGTTGCGCAGGTACCGATCTCCTGATTCAATGCCTTCGGCCAGGAGTGCAATGCGTGGTTGGGGCCAAATCATCTGACGCTTCCCGTTTTTTTCCCCAGATTTCCGCAGGTACCCATTTAGAGCTGGTTCGACTCCGGGTCTCACACCATTGACCCTCGTTCCAAACCAAATAACCAGCGAGACCAGGACATACACAACAAAATTATTCCCTGATTTTGATTTCATCTAAACACATCATAACCACCTCCTTAATGTATCCAGCAAGTCTTTGTTCCAAAATGGACAATTTCGAAACTCGGCGCTCTTGTCCATGAGGCTGAAGGCATCGTAATACCTCCAGAGGCATACTCTTTGGCCATTTTGACCATTCTGAATTTCGTGAAATTTTGACTCGATGCCACAGTGACGACCATGGACGTGAAGAGCAAAAAAAAAGTGGTTGGATGCTCTTTTACATCTATAGGACAGCAATTATGTTTCATTGATATTGACTCTCACAGGGGAGTTCAAATCTACTCCCTATTGCCTGTTGTCAATTACCATCCAAAGCCAAATATGAATGACACTGCTCATCAAACTCCATTTATTTCTAATATCTATGTCCCAAATTTCTAGAAGACCGTTGACAATTGATCGCCCAAACCTCATATCCTTGTATCTAGTTTGTGGTTTGAGTTGCCCATAGTGCACTCACTTTATAAGCGTATTGTTTATGACTTTATTTGTATCAATAAATAGATAAGTATCATAGGCAGCGCAACAGCGCTGCCTAAGTAAATAACGATGTTGGCACAATGTATTATTTTTTTTCCAGACCAGGGCACTTCGTATTGAAAGAAATGTCGTAGGAACTTCGAAAAGGGCTCATTCGATTTGAAATTGGAATGGCTAATGCCCTTTTTAATAGTCGAAAGTGATTCGAAGGCAACTAACACCCCTTCCACGCCCACCATTTCCCCAAACACATCCAATCAAAATTTTGAGATATCCATTTTGTTCAAAGTAGTTGATGTCCCAATAGAAATTATGTTTTTGAGGAGGACACTCCCCCCAAAGCCCTCAGGGCAAGGGTTGTAAGTTATGCCCTGGGGGCATATAAGGTTTTTACAGAAAGCCTTGTCGTAAAAACTTCAAAAAGGGCTCATTCGATTGGGAATTCAAGGGGCTAATGCCCTTTTTAATAGTCTAAAGTGATTGGAGGGCGACTAACTCCCCTCTCACGCCCACCTTTTCCCCAAACACATCCAATCAAAATTTTGAGATAGCCATTTAGTTCAACGTAGTTGAAAGTTCTGGAAACTGGGTCTTTGAGGATGAAAACCTCCACAGCCCTCAGGGCAAGGGTTGTAAGTTATGCCCTGGGGTCATATAAGGTTTTTATAGAGAGCGTTGTCGTAGAAACTTCAAAAGGGCTCATTCGATTGGAAATTCAAAGGGCTAGTACCCTTTTGAATAGTCGAAAGTGGTTAGATGGCAACTATTCCCCCTCTCACGCCCACCTTTTCCCCAAACACATCCAATCAAAAATTTTTCGATAGCCATTTTGTTCAACATAGTTCAAAGTTTTGGAAATTAGGTCTTTAAGGGTGACCCCCCCCCCACAGCTCTCAGGGTAAGGGTTGTAAGTTATGCTCTGGTGGCATATAAGGTTTTTATTGAAAGTGTCGTCACATAAACGTCAAAAAAGGATCATTCCATTGTTGAAATGGCTAGTGCCTTTTTTAATAGACGAAAGTAATTGGAGGGCAACTAACCCCTCTCTCACGCCCACTATTTTCCCACACAAATCCAATCAAAATTTTGAGATAGACATTTTGTTCAACGTAGTTGAAAGGTCCGGAAATTATGTCTTTGAGGAGGAAACTCCCCCTATAGCCCTCAGGGCGAGGGTTGTAAGTTATGCCCTGGGGACATATAATTTTTATTTATAGAAAGCGTTGTCATAAAACTTCAGAAAGAGCTCACTCGATTGGAAATTGAAAGGACTAGTGCCTTTTTTAATAGTTGCAATAATTGAAGGGCAACTAACCCCTTTTCCCGCCCACCATTTCCCCTAACACATGCAATCAAAATTTTGAGATATTTATTTTGTTCAACGTAGTTAAAAGTTCTGGAAATTAGGTCTTTGAGGATGATAACCCCCTAAGAGCCCTCAGGGCAAGGGTTGTAAGTTGTGCCCTGGGGTCATATAAAGTTTTTATACAAAGAGTTGTCGTAGGAACTTCAAAAAAGCTCTATTGAATGGAAATTGAAAGGGCTAGTGCCCTTTTTAATAGTTGAAAGTGATTGGAGAGCAACTAATCCCCCTTCCACGCCCACATTTTCCCCAAAGACATCCAATTAAAATTTTTAGATAGGTATTTTCTTCAACGTAGTTGAAATTTCTTAAAAATTATGATTTTGAGGATGACAAACCCCCAAACCCCTCAGGGCAAAGTTTGTAAGTTATGCCCTGGGGGCATATAATGTTTTTTTAGAAAGCGTTTTTGTAGAGACTTCAAAAAGGCTCATTCGATTGGAAACTGAAAAGGCTAGTGCCCTTTTTAATAGTCAAAAGTGATTGGAGGGCAACTAACCCCTCTCTCACGCCCACCATTTCCCTAAGCAAATCCAATCAAAATTTTGAGGTCGCCATTTTGTTCAACGTAGATGAAAGTTTTGGAAATTAGGTCTTTAAGGATGACGCCCCCCCCCCACAGCCCTCATGGTAAGGGTTGTAAGTTATGCACTGGGGGCAGGGCCGTATCCAGGATTTTTGTTCAGGGGGGGGTTTCACTAATTTTTGAATTTTTTTTTTGGGGGGGGGGGGGGGGGTTTACTAATTTTTGAATTAATTTTCGACTAATTTTACTGATTTTTACCTAGGTTTTACTAATTTTCGACTTATTTTCGAGTCGGTCAAAAATTTCGGGGGGGGGGGGGGTTCAAACCGGGTAACCCCCCCCCCCCCCCCCCCCTGGATACGGCCTTGACTGGGGGCATATAAGGCTTTTATAGAAAGCATTATCAGAGAAACTTCAAAAAGACCTCATTTTTTGTTGAAATGGCTATTGCCCTTTTTAATAGTCGAAAGTAATTGGAGGGCAACTAACCCCTCTCTCACGTCCACCATTTTCCCTAACACATCCAATTAAAATTTTGAGATAGACATTTTGCTCAACGAAGTTGAAAGGTCCGGAAATTATGTCTTTGAGGAGGAAACTACCCTTACAGCCCTCATGGCAAGGGTTGCTAGTTATGCCCTGGGGGCATATAAGGTTTTTTTTTATAGAAAGCGTTGTCGTAAAACTTCGGAAAGAACTCATTCGATTGGAAATTGAAAGGGCTTGTGCACTTTTGATTAGTTGAAAGTAATTGGAGGGCAACTAACCCCCCTCTCACGCCCACCATTTCCCCAAACACATGCAATCAAAATTTTGAGATATTTATTTTGTTCAACGTAGTTAAAAGTTCTGAAAATTAGGTCTTTGAGGATGATAACCCCATAAGAGCCCTCAGGGCAAGGGTTGTAAGTTATGCCCTGGGCTCATATAAGGTTTTATAGAAAGAGTTGTCGTAGAAACTTCAAAAAAAATCTATTGATATAATTGTACTTTGTATATAATTTGTACTTTACTGAAAAAAATTCTGTTAAAAGTTTTCACTTTCATAACTTTAAGAAATCAAATATTAATTAAGATTTTAAGGAATAAATATCCGCATATGTATATTAAAGTGACAATGCACGTTTTTTTCAGTAAGTTCATTTCAATTGTTTTCAGTAAAGTACAAATTATATTCTGGCTTTTAGAAAGCATAGGGTTTAGAACCCTACTCAGATTAATTTCTGCTCGTTTTGAGTTTAACTTATTTTAATTTCTGTTTGTTTTGGGTTTCATTTATTTATTGATACTGATTTGTGGTAGTTGTATGCTTGGTAGATTATTTGATTCTATTTTTGTTCATTTTTGGGTTAATGGAGTTGCTTACTATTTTTTTTGAAAAACTTATTTTGTGCAAAAAGTATTTTTGATTAGTATATTAACAGAATCAAGTAATAGTAGAACTAATTTAGGAATAAAAGTACTATTTGAGTTTAGTTCCAATGAATAGACACAGGGAAATATACTAGCTCAAACTTACTATAGATTTTGAACACACAAAAGAAAAGAAAGAAAAGGTAGTACCTGAGAGCTCGCACTGCCATTTGAATGGTTTCTTCAGTTTTCAATTTTCCTGTCTGTTCTTTATTTTCATCTCCATTATTTTTCAGACTTTGAATATGGGCGGAATCTATACGACAAGCAAGTTTTAAACAGTCTTCTTCAGTTCTCCTGCGTGTAGAGGAAAATGGCAGATCGTCATGCATTAGTACACCACCGATAATAGCCTCCATAATAATTTTGGACGTCTTGTATTCAAAAAAAGCAGAGCAAAGGTCCTTATCCTCAGCTAAATTGCCAATAGTTCGATAGGCGCGACATAGTATCGATTCATTTCGAATGGATTTTGCAATCTGAGCGAGGTGACTAACTAGAGACGTGTTTTTAACCTGGAAAAATTTAACTTCATTCATCTTTTGAGACGAAAATTGAAGAAGCACAGACGTGATAGTTACACAGATAGAAGGACATAGCCAAAAACTATAGACAATATTATGGTTTTTCCGGCCACTATGGTACTTGAAGTGGCGATGTGACAAGGAACTGAAATCAGGAGATTCAGGGGATTTTATTGTTTAAGTATTGCAATCAGACTTAAGGAAATTTTCCCAGTCCCTGAAGCGACTCTACTTGTATCTGTCATACTTTTTTCTTTAGAAATGTAATGTATCTTGACAAATGATTAAATAAAAAAAACAAGTTTTTTTAACTGAAAGTAAGGAACGACGTTAAAACTTAAGACAAACAGAAATTATTCCGTATATGAAAGGGGCTGTTCCCTCCTCAACGCCTCGCTCTTTACGCTAAAGTTTTTTATTGTTTAAAAAAAATAAGAGTTGTGAGAAAGTCAAACTTTAGCGTAAAGAGCGAGGCGTTGAGGAGGGGACAGCCCCTTTCATATACGGAGTAATTTCTGTTCGTTTTAAGTTTTAACGTCTTTCCTTACTTTCAGTTAAAAAAAACTTGTTTTTTTAATTTAATTTTTGAACGTTTTTGAATTAATGCAGGTTTTGATTTTGGCTCACCGTACATGAACAATTAAAACAAAATTTGAATATTAAATTTTGCTTTTATTTGGTTAAATGGCTTTGTCGAAACTTGTTTAATTTTATCTACGAACGTTTTTATTAGTAATAAATATACGTAACTTACGAATTAATTTACGTAACGATCTTCTATATTCATATATTTTTAATACGTATGTTAAGGGGCTCGCCCCCTAGTCAATACCTCGCTCTTTAAGCTAAAGTTCGAATTTCGTTCCAATTCTTTAAAAATGACCCCTTAATCACAAAGGCCGTTATTTAGAATAAATAGCTCTTATGAAAGTACTAAAAAATCTTTGTCTTAAAGAGAGAGGTATTGACTAGATGGTGAACCCAATCATACACGTAATATTTTCTGTTCGTTTTAAGTTTTGATGTTACTCCTTATTTTCAGTTGGAAAACTTGTTTTTTTTATATATTTAATTTCAGATCTTTTTTTAAATAATGCTGGGAAATCCGGCGCCCCCTTCATAGCAATGTCCCCTCCCCATGAAAACTTCTTTCATGGAAAGATCTTCCCAAATAACCCCCGACCCACCCACTCCCCTAATACTATATGTTAACATTGGGTAAAGTTCATAACTTTCAGCCCTCCCCCCGGGGACTTCGGGGGATTAAGTCATCCTAAAGGACATACTTATCATATTTTCAACTATGCTGAACAAAATGGCTATCTCAAAATTTTGATCAGGTGACTTTGGGAAAAAAATGAGCATGGGAGGGGCCCTAGTTGTCCTCCATTTTTTGGTCACTTAAAAAGGGCACTAGAACTTTTAATTTCCGTTCCAATGAGTCCTTCCACGATATTCTAGGACCACTGGATTGATACGATCACCCCTGGAAAAAAAAAAAAAAAAAAACAAAAAAAATTAACACGCATCCGTGATCTTTCTTCTGGCAAAAAATGCAAAATTCCACATTCTTGTAGATAAGAGCTTGAAACCTCGACAGTAGGGTCCTCTGATACGCTGAATATGATGGTGTGATTTTCATTAAGATTCTATAGCTTTTAGGGGGTCTTCCCCCCTTTTTTAGAAAATCAGCCAAATTTTCTCAGGCGCGTAACTTTTGATGGGTAGGACTAAACTTGATGAAACATATATATTTGAATTCAGCATTGAAATCTGATTCTTTTGATGTAACTATTGGTATCAAAAACCCGTTTTCTAGAGTTTCGGTTACCATTGAGCCGGGTCGCTCCTTACTTACAGTTCGTTACCACGAACTGTTTGATAGATAAATGTATCTGAGAAATGTTTTAGTTCTCACCTTGCATTTTTTTGCATACTGACTCACAGCAGGGCCTGTCGGGTGACAAGAATAAAAAACAAACAAAAAAACGTAGCATATAGGCCTGCTCTTTTGTACAGACTAGGGAAACATATATTGCCCCTTTCTCCAGCATAAAAATTTGAAGTCCCTGTACGGGAGTCCCTTTATGAACAAGTTTGACTTTTTGTCCCAATTCTTTAAGAACGACCCCTACCATAAAGGTATAGTACTACAAAAGCACTATAAAGATACTTTATAGTAATATGAAGATAAATATATACTAAAGAAAACTGATTCGTTTCTGTTGATGCTTGAATTTTGCAGGCTTATCTTAGTTTTGACAAGATTTTTGAAGAAACTAAATTTCAGCTGGGGGGGGGGGGGGGGCAAATCAAGGTCTGGGAGGGGCAGTTGCCCCCCTGCCCCATAGCAAATTACGCCCCTGCTTTCAACCCTTATAGCTAAAAAGAGATATACAGCTGCTGAAAGCAGATAAGGTTATTCATATGAGCACTTGATTTCCGCTCAATGGAATCTAAGAGAGGAGTTTTACTGAAAATTTACAAGGCCTCATGACCTTACATTTAAAAAAAAAGAAAGAAAGAAAGAAGAGGAACACAACTAATTGAGTCATGCATTGGCTGCAACATTTCAAAAGGCTTCCATTATGCCACGGTGTACAAGTTTTACAGAATAGAAGAAAAATTAAAAAGAAAATAATTTCTATGGTTTTGACTTATTAACTATCAGCTGTTTGTGCACAAACATATTTTTTTTAATCCCTTTGGATATATATTGAAAGCAATTTTAGCATCAAAAGTTCGGATTTCCAGAAAACAAATAGCATTGTATTTTCAAAAATCACAAACCCCAGACACCATGCTAACGCACGAAGATTATGGAAATAAATTGAACCAAATAACCCAGTATAGCTTGAACAGCAGGGATATTTAGCTCAGGTATGTGGTCAGAAATAGGTACCTTACAAAAAAAAAAAAAAAAAGAAAGAAAAAAAACAGACCATCTTTTAAATCACTCTGGCCAAGATGTGGGAAAACAGTCATGAAATTAAATTGTACTAAAAAATGATAGAATATTTAAATAATCAAGGTTGACACCAAAGATTCACCATTGAACGGACTTGTGGTTCCAAAGCCAAATTTCCTAAGATACTAAGTGTGACATCCATGATTTTGCGATTTGTTTTCGTTAGCTGCTTAATTACTGGTTCTATCCCTCCACATTCTAGAAATTTCTCAATTCCTTCTCTGCTTTTTATTATTCGAGTGCGAATTTCAATCAGCCCACTGAGCACTTTTTCTGGATTTGAGCTGCTGAGCTTCGAAATCACATACACTATTCTTTCATCTTCTTTGGAATCCATCTTGCTGACTATAAAAAGAGGGATTAAAAATATAAAACAGTAAAAACGATAAACTAGATGCCTTTCTAACTTTAGGAAGAGTTCTGCCTTTCATAAGACAACCCAAATTTCTCTGTCAAGTTAACTGATGTGTTTTATCCGTTAGTCTTAATACCTGGACTAATTTCGCGTTACATGACAACAGGCATCTGCCCATAGGCAGATTTCGAGGCCCAGTAACCCCTCTGAAATTATGGCATTCTTAAAGTACCAAGGACACCTAAAATGAAAACTAATTCATTAAATTGGTCAAGTGCAAACTTACACAGCCATATACGTCTTAAATTAGTGTGAAAAACCGATAATTCATTTTTTAAGGAGAAAGATCGCCTGTTCACATAATGTATTCCAATACGCAAGTTCGTGGCCAATTTCAAAAATAAAGAACGTGTGCTGTTAAACAGCAGAAAATGAGCAAAAAATAAATAAATCAGCATATAGCCTTAGAAAGTGTTGTTTTCTTGTATGTTCTGGTAAAACAGAAATCGGAACCTAGTTCAGCAAAGCTCTTTTCTTTGAAAAATACTTTTAAGGAATGCTTCTTGAAAAGAGCTTGGCTAGACTAGGCCTGGTCTTGATGTTACTAGGATTTTTGGCATTCCAGGATCTTTTAACCATGAAGCAGTGTAAAGGTAAACATTAATGATTCTAAAAGAAAGTATCAATATATAGGCTACCCTATTGGTAGTTTTGCAGACCTAATGACTTCCACTGATAGCCTACCTTATGTAGGCTAAGGTAAGACACCTAGTAGGCTGTGTGATTTGCTTGAATATTTTGATATAAATCTACCTCATAGTTACTATATAATAGTAGCATATACCTTTTATGCTTTTTTTATATTAGAAATACAAATTACTTGGGTGAGCACTGTTTGACTAGGCCTATTAAAGTCATTGGTTCTTTATACTCTAAGCAACAAATATTGTCATTTACTCTTATATACAAAGCACTATAAAATCAAAACAATAGGCAATATTGTGTTTCCTTTAAACATGGAGAATGATAAATATGGACATTGTCTGTTGTGAGTCAGCCCAAAAATCTTAGTCATCTCTATTGTAGTTCAAGTAGACTTTCCAAGTAGGCCTGTCCACCTAGAGTCTAAGGCCTTTTGACCAAGTTTTAGGATTAACATGACCACTAAGTCACCTGGACTTGCAGTCCTCAGTCAGAAAACCCAATCTATAAGCCAAGACAGTTACACTAAAACAGAATTAATTGAAAATTGGTTGACTGAAAAGTTGCCTGGCCTTGTGTGCAAACAAGTGGCATAGGGTCTACCTGCCTAAAGTCTTAGACAGGCAACCCAGTTTATAAGCTCAGACAGTTACAAAATTCATTCAAAATTGGTTGACCCAACAAGTTGCCTGGATTTGCAGGTGAACAAGTGACATAAGGTCTGCCTGCCTATAGTCTCATGCAAGGGCAGCTGAGTTTTAGGACTAACATATGACCATCAAATTGCCTGGACTCACAGGCAAACCAGCAACAATAATAATAATTGATTGAATTTTCAGAACATATATCCTATAGGCCTTCAAAAAATTATGGGTATTTATTAGTGAAAAGGATGCCACACTGTTATACTAAAGCAATGCAGGAAAAAAAGGTACTGTTCTAATATCTGGGGAACATGCAAGAAGTGAAGTTTGGTTAATGCTAGTGAAATAAAACAAAATAGGATAAAAATATAATAGTTTAGAAACTAATTTTGGCTGTATATTTGCACATTAGGAGGGTGGGGGTAAAGCATAGAATATAATAAATACATAACCTAAACTAACCTAGGTACCTTTTTTCCTCCTAAACCCCAAAAAACTAAAGCTTGAATATAGTTCCTGGAGTGAGAAACCCCTTGTTTATAGAGCATAAGATAGGAAATTACTGGGTAATGTTATCTGTTCTTGGCTTTTCTCAAGTTGCATTCTTGCATGTTGCCCATATATTAGAAAACTGCAGTCTAGGCTATGTACCAAAAATATGGTGTTGATTTATAATTCAGGGTATATTTTCCACCATTATGGAGGGAGGGAGGGGGGGGGGGTCTTGATAAATTTAGCTATATATGGATTTGCAATGGAGTTCTGACTATACGTGTGTCTTATTTTTTAGGCCGACCATCTTGATATTAAATTAGGCTAATCAGAAAACTTTGAATATAGCTTTGAACTTAGAAGCTTAATTTTTTTATAATGCCCTTTGCCTATCACATTTAAAACAGTTGAAATGGGTGACTTTGATATTGATTGTTTTTTGTTTTTTTTTGCTCTTTTGGATTCTTAAAAAGATATCTTGTATTAAAAACAGGTACTATCAAGGTACTATCACTTAAATATAATAGCTCCCTATGCCCCCCCCCCCTCTGGATACTATCTTGATAGGATACCGTCTGTGCTTGAAATAACAAAAATATTTAAAGTACCAAGGACACCTAAAATGAAACTAATTCATTAAATTGGTCAAGTGCAAACTTACACAGCCATATACGTCTTAAATTAGTATGAAAAACCGATAATTCATTTTTTAAGGAGATAGATCACCAGTTTACATAATGTATTCCAATACATAAGTTCGTAGCCAATTTCAAAAATAAAAAACGTGGGGTGATAAACAGCAGAAAATGAGCAAAAACAATAAATCAGCATATAACCTTAGGAAGTGTTGATTTCCTGATTGTTGCAGCAAAAGAGAATCAATCCCATTAGTTTGTATACCCAAAAAGGGGTTTGAAGAGTGGGCAAGATTGGTGAGAGAGCATTATGGTCCAGCCAAGAACAAATACTTGTCTCCCTTCTTCTTCTTCTAATTCACAGCAGATGGGCTATTCAGTTGGTACTATTTAGCCCTTTTCTTTTTGCTTCACTCTGTGGGCTACAGAGCTACTGGCTTGGTTGTCTCTTATTTATTAGATATTCTCAGATATCTTTCAGTAGATCTTTTGACTCAAGGAGTTCAAATATAAGATGATAGATATCGATTTCAGTGCTCTGTGTGCAGGTATAGTTGGCTAGGCTCTTGGCTGATAGTGAGATTTTGTGGTGTTTGAAGCATTTTAACAGTTTACAGAGCAAGGTATGTTGTGCAGACATCAGCATATTACATTCAAATAGGCAATGGTCAATTGTTTCATTATTCATATTACAATGCCTGCAAAGAGGGGACAGGGGAATTGAACCACTTGAATTAGAAAACTTATATGAGAATGCAAGGAAATTTAGTCCATTTGTTCCAGAACGAATTCTATGATAAATTTTAGAAAGATACTTATTGGGAAAGGGGGAAAGGATAGTATTAATCTTATTAAAACTAATATCTGATAGCCTCCATTGGTAAATATCTCTAATTGGAATTGGTCTCCCACTTGGCTGGTCAATATTTATAGCATTTTTTGCTATTTCATCAACCTGATGATTACCACTTATGCCAGAGTGGCTAGGAATGTACTGAAAATAAGTTTTTATGCCACTTGAAGCAAGATTATCTATAATACTGAGACAATGATAAGTGTCAATGTCCAACTTATATTGAGGAGCTGAGGCCAGCAACTCAAGGCTTGATAGAGAGTCGGAATATATGATAATATTATTTGAATTTGCAATCAAAGGTTGGTTTTCCTTAAGGTGTTCTAATGCCATGATTATGGCATTTAACTCAGCAGACATTATAGATAAATTATTATATAATCTCTCGCCCATTGCAATTTTCAGGTGAGGAAGGAAAACACCACTTACAACCTTCTCATTCATTTTTGACCCGTCAACAAATATTTGGAAGTGATTTTTATAGGTAATTATATTAAGTTCTGCAAATTTTTTCTGGACAAAAGCAATGGGGGTTAAATCTTTATTCCACTTTGAGAACTCATTATTTATTATGGGACTTGACCAATTCCATGGGAGGGATCGGGGGAAAGTGGGTGCAATAGACTTTGCGGGTATGGGGAACTTCTTCTGAATATTGGCATACTCATCTGCAATGCCTCTATACATGGCTGGATTTCTTAACAAAAACAACTTTATAAAAAACAACTTCTATAAAACATTTAATAAAACACTTCAACTTCAAAAACATTTATACAAACAACTTCAAAAAACAACTTCAAAAACATTTATAAAAAACAACTTCTATGCATCAAGGAACCCAGTATAGAGGCCACTTGACTCAGGGAATTTCTCTCTAATCTTCATGTAAACACAGGATGGAAGGGGAACTCTGATCCTTTCTCCAAGATAAGTATATACAGTCCTGACAAATTGCCTGTAGGCAATGTACCTCATCCGTCTAAAAAAAGAGAAAAAGGAAATACAACTACTCTTTCACAAATCTAAAAATCCATTACTAGTAGGGGTTTATTTACTAGTAGCAATTACTCCATGTGTTCCTGACTTTTTCAAGTTGTAAGGAGGCCTTATTTTTGTGTAAATTTAGTAACTCAATTTCAGTAAAAGTAATAATCCCCTTTGCTGGAATCCCAACTTGCCAGTTGATTTTTCAAAGGTTTGAGCCTTACAGATGGTTCGAGGTAACCCTTGGATCCTTTCTGATTAATTAAGAGATACATGATCTAATTAAAATTGATAAGAGGATAGAAAAGGGCTGAGATCACCCTTGTAAATAACTCAAGATTTTGTTAGAATTTATCCTATTTGGTGGTTGGTCTCATAGTTTTGTCTGTATATTTCGTTTTAGTAAGGCTGGGTCTGTCTAAATAAAGGATAAAATTTATTAAAGAATAAAATAATCTAAGAGTAATTAAATTTAAGAACTCCAATGACCTTCCCAAAAATATAAAATTTGTGGAATAAGCTTTGAATAGCCTAAGGTTTAGGTGAAAAAAAAAACCTAAAACAAGGAGTAAAAGCTATAAGAGCTTTTTTGCGTCCCCTATTCCAACCTAGTGTCTCTTGGAACTTAAGCTTAGTGTTTATAATAGATCTCACACCCAGAAATTGAAATTCCCTGGACTACAGTTTTGCGTACCCCCCTACTTGGATCCTTCTAACGTTATACAGAAGTCTGTATCCAAGAGGAGAACCCTATATTTTACTTGTCCTTTCCCAGCTGTAAATACAAATGGTGGCCTTGATGTTATACAGAGAGACTAAGAAAAAAGGAGAACTATTGGGCAGACAGAGAGTTTAAGATCTTTCCAGTTGAGGGAAATTCAATCCAGGAACTTTTCCTAATCAAGTTTAAGATTTGCCTGAGATTCAGGGGACACTGATCCTTCTACAAGAAATAATTGTAAAATACCTTGCTTTGGGTTACTGAGAAATTTGTAGCCAATTGATATGGTTATTCCGAGTTTTGCCCACTTTCAAACCCCTTTGATTTACCTTCTTGAAGTACCTTAACTAATCAAATAAAACTTGTAAATTTGATGCTTTCATTTTTAACCAAATTAGCAGGGTTTACCTAATTTGATAATTTAGATCTAAAGACTCTATAACACAATAGACCCAAGCCTTAACTAATTAGCCAAGTGTAATTTATTCAGCTAGAATATCAGTAGCCCTAAACCTAAGATAATCCCTTTTTTTGGTGAATGGCATGTGGACAATGGAAGACCAACAGACACACACACAATATAAGACTATTCAACTCTGAAGAGAGCCATTGGAAGGTTTACATAATTAGAATTACAACGTTTCTCATCTTTTATTAAATTTACTAATAAAATTTAGTTGTCACAGAATTTTGAGTACCAATTTGAACTACTGCCTCAGTTTAACATGCTACCAGTTGACTGATTGTTCCTTTAAGAACTCTGGGTAGCAAGATTTACAAATATAATTTAAAACATTCAGAAGGAACGTTTAGAGGGATAGGTTTACCCAGAGCTGGCTTAGAGCAACAATCAGACTGAATTTCTAGTCCTAAAAATAGGGCAATCTCAAAATCTTACAGGTGCAATGGAAGGGGGGATTTTATATAGAATACATTCTAGCCCATAAGAAAAATTCTCTACCTGGAGATCTAGAAATAGAAAACTCTTAAAGTTGTAAAAACAGACAAAAGACTCTTGGAGATAGTTTGTGCTCAGCTGTAAATAACAGGTGATATTCTGTCACTTAGAAACAATACCTTAGTTTCTCTTGGGTTACTAAGTACAATAACCAACTACGCTTGCATAATGGGGGTTACTAACTTTGCTTGAATAAAACTTATTTACTTACTGGTTTTCATTGTATGTAAGTGAAGCATTATACTGGGTCTTGTACTGCCAATATGCAGTCCGAAGAACCAATGGCTCTAAGCAATTTAGGCAAAAAGCAGGGTGATGTGTGATGCACAGAGGGATGCAAGGTGTGGTTGATGGTGCCTCTGGATCCTTGTAGCTCTCTAGAAAGCCTTTTACTCTTTGTTGTTCTTGGCAGCAGACATTTTCTGTATTTACTGGCCAGACTTTGCATTGGAGACATGAACACCTACAAGAGAACCAATTGTAGTTCAGGCAACTTGGTGGTCACATATCAATCCTAAAACTTAGTCAACCTACCTGAGAATTTATGTGGCCAGGAAAATTAGGCTTAGGATACTTCTTCATCAGCAAGTTCAGTAGACATTGTCTGTTATGAGTAAACCCAAAAATCTTAGTCATCTCTATTGTAATTCAAGTAGACTTTCCAAGTAGGCCTGTCCACCTAGAGTCTAAGTCAGTTTGACCAAGTTTTAGGATTGACATGACCACTAAGTCACCTGGACTTGCAGTCCTCAGTCAGACAACCCAATTTATAAGCCAAGACAGTTACATTAACACAAAATTAATTAAAAATTGGTTGACCAACAAAGTTAATGCAGGCAAACAAGATACCTAAGCCTAAATAGGCCCACCTGTCAGGTGGGTTAAATTATGTTAGGTTAGGACCAATTTTAAAAGCTCAGACAGTTACAATAAAACAGAATTAATTGAAAATTGGTTGACTGAAAAGTTGCCTGGACTTTTGTGCAAACAAGTGGCCTAGGGTCCAGCTGCCTAAAGTCTTAGACAGGCAACCCAGTTTAAAGCTCAGACAATTACACTAACACAAAATTCATTCAAAATTGGCTGACCCAACAAGTTGCCTGGATTTCAGGTGAACAAGTGACATAAGGTCTGCCTGCCTATAGTCTCAGGCAAGGGCAGCTGAGTTTTAGGATTAACATATGAACATCAAATTGCCTGGACTCACAGGCAAACCAGCAACCGTAATAATAATGGATTGGATTTTCAGAATATATATCCTATAGGCCTTCTAAAAATTATGGGTATTTACTAGTGAAAAGGATGTCACACTGTTATACTAGAGCAACACAAGAAAAAAAGGTACTGTTCTAATATCTGGGGAACATGCAAGAAGTGAAGTTTGGTTAATGCTAGTGAAATAAAACAAAATAGGATAAAAATATAATAGTGTAGAAACAAATTTTGGCTATATATTTGCACATTAGGGGGGTGGTGGTAAAGCATAGCATATAATAAATACATAACCTAAACTAACCTAGGTACCTTTTTTCCTCCTAAACCCCAAAAAAACTAAAGCTTAAATATAGTTCCTGGAGTGAGAATCCCCTTGTTTATAGAGCATAAGATAGGAAACTACTGGGTATTGTTATCTGATCTTTGCTTTTCTCAAGTTGCATTCTTGCACATTGCCCAGATATTAGAACAGTACCAAAAAAATTTAATGGAACAAAAACAGGAATTATATTAAGAACAAAATTAGAGAGTCATGGCTTCTCTGAATGACAAATGTTGATAAAATAAAGCAATACTATTAGATCATTATCTGTCATTGTTATTATGTAATATATATACACTATATGTGTATTATGAATCATATACAATATATTATTGTATTGTTTGTACTTGCCAATGTACACTTTTTATTCTAATTCAGCATTAGGCCATATAATTTTGGGGTGCCAATTTGGTAAGGGGGAGGGGGAGCAGTTGCCTCAGTTAGACTTTGAAAAATACCTTCTTATTTCTATTTTGCTACTTTTCATTTTATCATGGCTAACTGGTTATTTTTGCCCTTTTTACATTTTGAGAATTGGAATCACTGACATAATTACTAGATACAAATCATCAGCACAACTGGGTTATATTTTGTTTAGTGAGGAGCCTGAATAAAAGACTCTTACTTAGTTACTTCATAATAAATAAATTATTATAGTTAATAGACTCTGAAGTTGATACCATGAGCCTATACTTTACTCCCCCCCCCCTAATATGGAAATATATAGCTTAAGTCAGCTTCAATCATTAGTCACCTACAAATGACCTATTTTTCTCCCTAGCCAGTTATTTAAAGAAGCAAATTTTTGAGCATAGGGTTACTAGGTTTCTATGGGCTGTTCTGAGCCTTCTAGGCCCTTCAGGGCTAAAAAAATTAATAGTCCCTGTCAAGTGAGTATTTAATTGTAAAAGAGCATGAAAAATACTCATTATTGAATTGTGCTGAAAAGCTAAATTTTGTTGAAAACTGCAGTCTAGGCTATGTACCAAAAATATGGTGTTGATTTATAATTCAGGGTATATTTTTCATCATTATGGAGGGAGGGAGGGGGTTCTTGATAAATTTAGCTATATATGGATTCACAATCCAATTCTGACTATATGTGTGTCTATTTTTTAGGCCAGACCATCTTAAGGTAAAGTTCTACCCAATCATATTATTGAGTTAGGACTAAAGTGAATACACCATTCGATGCCTTTTTTTTATGCAGATTATGAATATATTTATCATTTCTATCGGAAATGAATTTCGGCCCCCCCCCCTCTATATGCCAATTCAGGGTTAGGTTAGGTATATAAAGGGGGGGGGGGCTGAAATTCATTTCCAATAGAAATAATTATTATATTTGTAATCAGCATAAAAAAAGGCATCAAATGGTGTATTCACTTTATTCCTAACTCAATAATATGATTTGGTAGAACTTTACCCATCTTAATATGAGGTTAGGCTAATCAGAAAATTTATCTCTTTTGAAATGGCCTAGTCTAAAGAATCTTATAGTGTTTCTTTATAAAGGGTGAAAGCACAAAAATAACACAAAGATGTTCTAAAACTATAGCCTTTCCTTTGTAAGCTAATGAATCTAATTGTGAAATAGGCCTTGGTTACCTACATAGGCTAATCTACATAAAATGAAGCATTTTTTTTATTTTATTGCTTACCATGATGATGAATCTTCAAATGAACTTCTCGGTTCCTCGGGAATTGCGCTATGATCTTGGACAGCAAGAGAAGCTACATTAGGTGTCACAAGAGGCTGTAACAAATATCCTGAAATGGTATCTTGCATACCATCTAGCGCTTGGTCATCACCAAAAATATTTTCTGACACATCAGAATAGTCACTTTCTGAACTTGAAGTCATATTTTTTCACAAAATGTATTTTCACTAATATATATAACAATCAACAGATTTTGTAAATTTGAATTTTCACAAATGAAAAACACTGTCGGATTCACAGGAAATAGTTTCCGCTAATATTTTCATTTGTGCAATTTATCATTGTTTTATTATTGACAACACTGTTTTGCGAATTTATTTAAACTAAAAATGCTTATAGCAGTTAAACAAAAACTCGTAGGAAACCCGGATTTTCAGGTATGAATAGACCTCAAATAGATTAAGAGGGCTAAATATGTTTTCATTTTGGTGTCCTTGGTACTTTAAGGTTTTTCTTGTAATTATGTGTGCTTACACAATTTGCCTATTTGTGGTATATTTTCTCCAGAATATTTCCTGTGTAAGTACCTATATGAAACCTAGTTTTCAAGTTATAATATGATAATTACTAATGCTATTAATACTCTATTTTAAAAAGAAGAAGGGGAATTAAAGATGAGATATTGAATACGCACGACATGAACTAGAGCAAATTCTCCGATATTTTGAGGCGCTCAAAAGGATACAAAGCGTAAACAAGGGTTTAATTAAGACCCCGGCACAACGCCAGTAAAAAAAAAAAAAAATCAGCGCCAATGCTCTATTGCATCTTAAACAGATGGCGGCGGATGCAGCCCAAAATATTTTCCGTAGCGACAGCGTGCACTTTGGAAGTACGCCGACTAAAATTGACGGAGTTTGAAAAGCTTCTAAATAGACAGTTCATAGTAACAAATTGTGAGCAAGGAACGACTGAGCCCAACAGTAACCGAAACTCTAAAAAACTAAATTTTGATAACAATTGGTACATCAAAAGAATTAAATATTTACGTTGATTCCAAATATATAAAATTCATTAAGCTTAATGTTACCCATGAAAGGCTACAAGCCTGAGAAAATTTGCATGATTTTCGAGGAAGGAGGGAAACACCCACAAAAAGTCAAGCGTTCTTAATGAAAACCACATCGTCAGATCCAGCATATCAGAGACCCTACTGTAGAGGTTTGAAGCTTTTACCTAGTAAAATGTGGAGTTTTTTAATTTTTCCAGAAGAAAGATCACGGATGCATGTTAATTGTTTTCCACAGGGGTGATTTTCCAGAACTATAGTCCTAGAAAATCGGGAGAGAGCTAATTCAAACGGAAATAAAAAGTTTTGGTGCCCTTTTCAAGTGACCAAAAAGATTGGAAGGCAACTGGTCCCCATCCTGCACCCATTTTCCCCCAAAGACATCCAATCAAAACATTACATAGCCCTTTGATCCAGCATAGATGGAAGGTCCAACAACTATGCCTTTGAGAACGACATGATCCCCTCCACAACCCATGTGAAAAGGGCATTAAGTTACACAATTTGCCCATTGTTTACATATATTATTTTCTATTGGGAAACACACGGAATTCTTTTTGATTGGGGATAATTTCTTTCTGAGGGGGGGGGGGGGGACACGAAGAGAATTTTCCGGGGGAAATTTTATACGGGGGTGGAGGGAAGGGGATTTCCTTGCATGATTTGAAAAGCGGTCAGAAATCAATAAAAAATAGTTTTTTTCAACGCAAAGTAAGGAGCAACATTAAAACAAACAGAAATTATTCAGCATATAAGGGGACTTCCCCTAAGCACTTGCTCTTTACGCTAAAGTCTGACTTCTGTCACAATTCTTTAAGAAAGACTGCTCAAACACAAGGGACATTGAATTGGTATGAGAATTATTTTTAAAGAACATTAAGACTATAGCGTAAAGAATGTTGGTTGAGGAGGGGGTAGAAGGATTGAATGCTGCTCCTTACTTTCAGTTGAAAAAACTTCTACAATAAATCACCATCAATAAACAAATGAAACCCAAAATAAACAGAAATTAAAACAAATAACCGAGTCAAACTCAAAACGAGCAGAAACTAACATCAGTAGGGCTGACAACCACCATGCCTTCTCAAAAACGGACATAATTTGCACTTTACTGAAAACAAACACATTTTAAATGTTTCCACTTTTAACTTTAATAAGTCAAAATTATTAGGACTTTAAGGAATAAATATCAATATATGTATAATCCCCGTTCATTTGTTTTGTTTTTCAGTAAAGTGCAAATTATATTCTGGTGTTAGGCAGGCATGTGGGTCGTCAGCCCCACCCATGTTAATTTTTGCTCGTTTTGAGTTTGACTCGGCTATTTATAGTAATTTCTGTTTGTTTTGAGTTTTATTTATTTATTGATAGTGATTTGTGGTTGTTTTACACCTGGAAGATTATTCGGCTTTATTTTTACTCATTTTTGGTTTAATGGAGCCCTTTACTTGTCTTTGAAAAACTTATTTTGTGGGAAAAGTTTCAAATTAATTTCTGTTTCGTTTTTATTGACATTATCTTTTCCATGAAAAAAAAAAATGTTTTAAATTTTCTCGATTTTTTCTATAAGAATCAATTGTTTGGAATGCTATTTGTATGTTGAAGAAACTTTTTTAACAATATTTAATAACACACAACCTTTTGAAATTCTTGACACAAATAGTATTTTTTTTAATTTAGATTTGAACCTCCTCAAGTTGACCTGAAAAATAAAAATTAATACCATTCCAAAAAAATTCTATCTATGCTCTTTGAGGACCAGGATATACTGCAATCTTTTGATTTAGTTAAATTGTATGAGCAGAAGTAGTAATAATAGTAGCCCAGTAAGTTTCAATTTTACACCCACAGTTGCGTCGGTCTCGAAATATTGCTGAGATGTCTTATTGGCAACCAACATTCACATAGTGCCTCTTGAATTGGTTTTAAAGCAACATTTAGTTTTAAACCATAACAGGCAAACTGGACATAATGGGCATAGCCGTGGAGGGTTGGCACACTCAATGTCACTAGAGACATAGTCATTGGACGATTCAGCTATGCTGAACAAAATGGATGTCTCAAAATTTTGATTGGATATGTTTGGGAAATGAATGGGCTTGAGGGGAGAGGTACTTGCTCTCCAATCACCTTTGACTCTTAAAGAGACACTAGAACTTTTAATTTCCAATCAAATTATCTCCCTTAAAAGTTTCAATAATATTGCAAGCTATGACAGGGCAACACTGCCTATAATATTGTTTATATGCTCTTTTGCAGACCTACATACAGACGGTGTGTTGTGATTCAGGGTTCCATTGCAACTGAACAACCATGTAACTGAATCCAAGCAACTGAACCACTGTGCAGCTGAACCACCGTGCAACTAAACCACCGTGCAACTGAACCCCGGTGTAACTGAATCCTTGTGCAACTGAACTCCCTTGTAACTGAACCCTTGTGCAACTGAACCCCCTGCAACTGGACCACCGTGTAAACTGTTTGTTTTCATTCTGGTTCCTTTCATCACAACTAGCAGATGAACTTTCTTATAGGTTCATTTTTGTCATTCTAATATAATATATCTGATATTAAATTTTTAAGGCATATGTATTTCTAACCCAAATTAATAAACCTTTCTACAAATTCTTGACTTTGTTAATATTTTGTGGAAACAGCATAAATCTTTTTCAAATTGAGATAGGAAGTACTCTGGATATTCACTGTGCTTTAATTGTAATATACCTTAAATTGCAGCTTGGAACTATCTAAGATTTTATCCTTGTGAAGCTCCAGATTATATGACTGAAGTTGTTTTCTATTTATTTAGTGACCAGGTGCAATTGAATGATCAGTAGCTTCCCAGTTGTTTACACTTTCTAGAGGACCACTCAGCATCCAACCTTCGTTTGAAAATGTCGACGGATTCAGCAGTAACTGTGTCTTCAGAGAGTTTATACCAACTGTTGATGATTCTTAAGGAAAATAATTGAGTACATACAATGGATAGAGTAGACTGCTTAACAAATTTAGCTGATGACCTCTGGTTCTTAAATTAGGACCAACAATATTAAATAATATTGAGAGAGCATTAGCCTTCATTAGATTATAGGTTAGAATGGCATCACCTCTATTTCTCCTGTACACAAGTGTTGGGAGTTCCAGCTTTGCTAGTCTTGCAGGGTAGTAAAGCTCCCACATACCAGATATCACTTTGGTGGCATGTCTCTGCACATCTTCCAGAACTAGTACGTCTTTTTTAAAATAATGGGAGGTTAGAGACATTCCAACTCTGAGCTTGGGACGAACAAGCCCTTCATGTAGAAGCTTAATGACTTTAGGGGAACAAGTGGAAAGGGTATGTTTAATCAGTCCCGGAGTTGAACTAGTGCCAGAAGCAGACTTCTTAGCATCAGTACTGAATTTTAGTTCATTGTCAATGGTGACTTCAAGATCTTGCTCATTATTTACAGAGGAGATTAGGTGGCTTGAGAGAATATAAGAGCAACAAAGATTCATTTTGCCAAAGTGAATGACATGGCATTTGGCAAAATTAAATTCAAGAAGCTAAGCCTCAGCCCATTGACCACATACTCCAAGATTATTTTGTGGAAGGGGATGGTCTTCATAGGACAAGGCTGGTCCAAGAAGCTTTGAGTCTTCAGCATAGAGCGTTAATTTACTGTTGATAGTGGAAGGAGCATCATTGATGAAGATATCCAATAATGTAGGACTCAAAACAGGAACTCCACTCAAAACTTGCTTAGAGGAAGAAAGAATATGGTTACCACTGCCATCAAATAACTGAACACATTGAGATCGTAGGTAAATAAAATCCAGGATCTAGAGCAGGAATTTCTTTTCAGGCTTGACTACATGTAGCTTAACTGCAAGTTGTTTGTGACAAACTTTGTCAAAAGTTTTGGAAAAGTCAAGCAGAATCATTTCAGCAGGCACCCCAGTATCAAGTAACTTAGTGACCTGGTCATATGATTCAAGGTATTTGTATCAAAAGATCTTCCAGAATGAAACCCATGCTCTAAGCTGTGCAAGAGATTATTTGCTTCAACATGTCTAATAACTGCAGAATTATTTATTCTGTCAAGAACATTAACAACAGCTGATGCCATGCCAATATGTCGATAATTTTCCCCAAGATTTCTTAAATACTGGAATGATATGCCCCGTTTTCCAATCTAGAGGTAGTCTGGAAACATTTAATGATAAGTTGAAGAGTGAGGAAAGTGGTTGACACAAGACTATTAAACATTCATGAAAGATGCAAGGATGAATCTAGTCTGGACCAGCCTATTTCTTCATTTTGAGATATATAAGTCCCTTTAGAACTATTGAACCAGTAGTCAGAATTGGTTCCATCCTAAGTTATACATCCTAAATAGGAAGCAAGAGAAAAGCAGTACTGGAATCAGAGGAAAAAACAAATGAGAATTGTTGGTTGAAAATTTCAACTTTCAGCTCAAGATCACCAACTAGTTGACTATTGTACAGGATATCAGGGACTGTTTGCCTGCTGCAACCATTTTAAAGGCATAACGCCAGAAAGATTTAGGGTTATCCCTAACATCCTCAGCCAATTTTTCCTAGAACTTTCACCTCAACTCCTTTATTTGGTTAGTTGCCTGGATATAAAAAGTTTTGAGGACTTGATAATTTTCTGAGGTTTTCTTTTTTTTCTGTAATGATTTCATGCTTGATTAGTTAGTTTACTTATTTCAATAGCTAAAAAAGGTAAGCTTTTGGCCTGTTTTGCCCAAAAAATTCTGGTGCAAGACTTTTCAGGATGCAAAATTACAGTTTTCACATTAGACCAACTCACATCATTATCATCAGAAATAAGCTGTTTCCAACTGACATTGGCAAGTTTTTTGGAGACTAGTTTGTAATTGATATATTTTTGTTGCTTAGAAGAAGGTTGTTTAGTAGGCAAACAATTAAAAAACAATTACAACATGGTTGCTGTTACAAGCAAGTGTGAATATTACATTCTTAATAAGAAGGTCTGAATCGCTGAGAATAACTAGATCAAGAGCATGAGAAGCTTGAGCCTCTCTGAAACGAGTTGGTTGAGATATTTTTTGACAAAGAGAATTATCTGAGAAGGTAGGCAAAAAGGAGAATCCCTTTAGCAAAATCTCGATCTATCAATGCCTTGGATTTCATGAAGATTTAAGTCCCCAAGAAGGACAAGATCATAATTTGCAAAATCAGACATCACATGTGATAGCATAGCAGGTTAGCAGCCAGAGTAGATTTGGAGTCTAAAACAATGGGAGCGCTGGGGCTTCTATATACAACACCCACAACTATTGAGGATGTTTGGTTAAATTTTTACCCTAAAAGACTCAATCCACTTAGTAGTTAGAGAACTAAGATGAATGAGACTAACCTTTATTCTGTCTCTTACATATAAACATGCTCCTCTATAACAAAGCAGGGTATTCAGGTTTGAAAAGAGTTGTCAACCACTGATTTCAGTTTCATTGGGTGATAAGGCTGGCAAAGTGTTTTTATGTGCAACTTCTGTAAATGCTGCAACATCTACTTCTTCTGTTATCATATGAAAGGAAACTTCCGAAAGTTTATTAGGGGGGCTATCTACATTGGAACCAAAGAGCTTCATTTGTTGTGAAGTAGGAATCCAAGAGGATGCAGGTCTAGAGTATGCAGGAACTAAAGAACTATTAATATTATTGGATACAGTGCTGTAAAATGATAAATAAGAAACAGCAGGTGAGCTTATTGCAGCAAAACCCCTTGAAATAGAAGCAAAAGAAAGGTCAGTATCAGATAAAGAAACAAGATTATGTGGTACTAGTCCATATACATTGGTAGTGTGCTGCAATTGTTTTTCAGCACACTCTGTAAATCTCTACAAGATTGGATTCACCTGCTGCAGTCTGTCTCTTAATCTCACCAACCAGATTCCTTTAATTCTGGTGATCCTCCCTAAATTGATCTGAACAGAACTGGATCTTGGCATATAGCTGAAATGACTTTTAGAGAAATTTCTTTTTTTGTCAAAGCTAGAAACAGTGAAAATTACTGGTGGTGGTCTGTTAGGAGCAGAAGTAGTAGCATTAGTGGGGAGGCACCTTATATTGGTCAATGGTCCAACATCAATTCCATAATCATGTTTAAGATGGTTTGTGATGAAGACAGTAGTATCTGCCACATCAGGGATACCAAATGCAACAATGTTCAGTTTTCTACTGTTGCAATTATTCTCAGCTCTAATTAGACAAAAGACATTGCTTTCAGCCAACGCAACAGCACTAGTAGCTGCTTGTACCTCCTCACAAACAATAGAACGGGTCTTTTCCTCATCCCACTTAGAAGAAAGGCATTGTTCAATGTTACTGACTTTTGAGCTAATGCATTGGAAATCTGTTTTAAGCAACTATAGAGATAATAGTTTGATACACTTAATCAATGGCTTGGCAAACAAAAGACAAAAACTGGCAACTATGCACTGGTTACACTTAAAGAAGAAAAACAATTATTCTCCTTTGGGATGATCACACTACTTTCAATATGGGGAGGGAAGAAGAAGACGATCTCTTGAAAGGCTCTTCTAGTTTAAATATTTAATATTTCGGAAATTTGTAGATCAATATAAAAGAAAATCTAGAAAAAAAGGCTTCTTGTGATTGTACTCCTAAGCAGCTCTATATTGGTGTATAATAGGTATAGTGAACTTGAATTTTGCTGGCTTCTGAATAATTGTTTTGCTTGGCTTGCTTCTCATTGTGTAGTGCTTTAGTGCTTGCTTTGTTGTGCTTATTTATTTGCTTTTAGTCTATTTCCTATATAAGCTATTGACAATTTCTGTATTGACATGGGTGAGCCTTCTGCTCACCCACTACAGTGTGATGGGGCCCCTGGGGCTGGGACTGGCGGCGAGGCTCCAAGTGTCCTGGACTCCTGGTGTGGGGAAAGACTGCTGACAATAAATACAATGGACCTTTACCCAGGACATGCAGAAGATACATAGGAAAGCTACTGTCACAAAATCTATGCAGAGATTTTGGGGTGGTTTGCCTTAATATAACACTTAGTGGTGCTGTGGGAGTACTGGCCAAGAACAAGGAAATTGCTTCTAAGATTATGCTGCTTAGAGGACTAAAAGTTAACAATACTGAAGTAGTCTTCAAAGAGAGAGTTCTTGGAAAAATATTGAAGGGAAATGTTTCCTTCCCTGGGCATTTGGGCTAAAAGAAGAGGTCTTAGAAGAAGTAAAGGCTCAAACAAATATAAAATAAGCCAAAATTGCAAACGAAGAGGATATATCAAAGAGTGGTAAAAGACAAGTCATATATGATCTTAATCAACGTCAATACTGATGTACCATTCCCAGCAAGAATTACTGTATGGGGTGCCCAGATATAGGTTCATGAATATGTACCAAACCCAAGGCAATGCTAAAAATGTTTGAAATTTGGCCATATAGCTGTAAACTGCTGGGGAAAAGAGAGATGCTTGATTTGTGCAGAAGCCCATAATTTCAGAACATGCCCCTCAAAAAAATGAATACCCCCCCCCCAAAAAAAGAATGCAGCAACTGTAATCAGGCTCATACAGCCAATAGCAGAGACTGCAAGCTCTACAAAGAGAAGGCCAATAAAATTAGAAGCATCAGTAATTAATGGAAGGAGCTTTAGCCGGGTCACAACTGGTCAAATAACCTAAGCCACAAGACCTACTGGGTTGGCAAACCCACAAATACCGTACAATGCATTCCCACCTCTAATATGTAACCATGAAGAAGAGATCCTTAAGTTGAGAAAATCTGTTGAGAAGTTAACAAAGCTGGTAACCTCCCTCTGCTCAACCCTCCTACAACAAAAAGATACAGATGAAACAAACAAAGAACTCATTAGGGACATGGCTGATGAGCTCAGTTCTGATGAAGACCCCTCAGACATTGTCATGAGTACATCAGAATCAGAAGATAAAGAAGGAGTAGGAAATGCCTGTAAGAGGGCAAACTAGGAAACAAAGGTAAAAGAACAGAGAAGATATAGCCTTGTTTAAAGATTGCCTTTCCCATATTGTGCAGCCTAGTGTGCCAGGAAGAAATGAAATAGGATCAAAAAAAGCTAAGTTCGAGGAAAATTGGATAAGCATTGTCAACTATTATAACAGTTCTACAGGAAATTTTGATGTGAAACAACTAAAGGAGGTTCTAAATATTTTTGAATCTTCAAAATATTGGCTGGAGATTTCAACCTCCACAATCCCATGTGGGATACAGTATCACCTCAGGATCACAAGTCAAATGAACTGACCAACATTATCATTGATCCAGCATTCTTGACATGCTTACTCACTCCCCTAGATCTTGGTACAAGACTTAATAAAACAGCTGGAAGAGCATCTACAATTCACTTGACCTTGGCTTCCCCAAACCTATCAACTGACTTCAGCATTAGAATCTCAGACACTTTCTCATCAGACCACTATCCAGTGTTAACTACCTTTCACTTGCTTGAGGAGTATAGGAACACATACCAAGTACAAGAAATGAAACTATGGAGTTTTAAAGAAGAGATGTGGCCAGCCTGGAGATATGAAGTTGACCAGCAGCTTAGCAAAATCCAAGATACAGTTGCCATGACTACAGATGAACTGACAGACACAATCACCAACACCCTAATCAGTGCAGGTCAGAAGGTATTTGGTTTTAAGAAATTTAAGGAAAAAAAGCCCAACTCAATCCCTGGATGGAATTCAACATGCCAAAAAGCCCACACTGAGAAGAAACAAGCTGAGTACAAGGTCGAGCGGAACCCTAGCACTGAAAACCGTATTGAACTGAATAAAAAGTTAGCAAAACTCCGCCAGACCATAATCCAAGAAACAACTGCAAGCTGGACCTCTCTAATTGAGTCAAAGTTCAAAAAGTCAACTTCCATTAGAGATCTGTGGCAAAATTTCGAAAACAAGGAAGGAACCCCCAGCCCTCCTGAGAAATGGCATCCCAGTTACCTCAACCCACGAAAAATTCAATGTTCTTCTGGATCAGTTCACTGAACAAGCACCAGAAAGTGCAAGACATCATCAAAAGACCCACTCTGCTAAATACATCATAGCTTTTGCTTTTGAGCCTTTTACTGCATCAGAAGTTATTCAGCAAACTAGGAGACTGAAGTCAGATGCAATGGGACCTGACTTGATACACAATCAAATGTTAAGGAACCTTAGCCCCAAAACAGTAGACATCATTATAGCTTTGTTCAACAAGTCTGCAGCAACAACAACAGTCCCAAAGCAGTGGCAGAAAGCCACAGTAATTCCTATATTGAAGACAGGAAAGGATCCAAAACTTCCAGCCTCCTACAGACCTATAGCCCTCACACCTTTGCAAAATTATGGAACACATTGTTAAGTTAAGAAACCTCCCAAAACTACCAAATTCACTCTAGCAAGAACAATTTGGTTTTCTCCCTAATAGAGGAACCACAGATGCACTTCTAAGGCTAGTACACCAGATAAAATCTGGTTTCAGCAGGGTAAAGAGACACTAGCAGCCTTCTGGGATATGAGGGCTGCTTTTGATAGGGTTAGTGTGGATAACCTGATGGGAAAGTTACATTCTTTCCGAATCTGCCTAGAACTGAGGATGTGGATAGAAGATTGCTTGAGAAGCCGGTAACTGGATATCCGTATGGGGGAGAGTGAATCTCCATCAAGAACTAAGCCAGATGTGGGAGTACCTCAAGAGGGGGGGGGGGGGGGGTACTAATCCCACTCCTCTTCCTTATTTATTACAGTGATATTAGTTTTGAACATGTTCTGGGATCCAATCCGTATATGTGTGCTGATGATATTGCACTTGTTGCAACATCAAGAGATAAACATGTCCTGGAAGCTGCTGTCCAGAAGGGTCTTGATTATCTTAGTTTATGGGCAACTGTAAACAACATGGAATTCTCTCCTGCTAAGTCAGCAGTGCTCCTCTTCACGAGGACAGAGATTCATTCAACACCAAGGCTTTCAATCAATGGCACCTCTGTCCAAGCAGTTGAAAAGTTATCATTTTTGACACTTCACTCTCATGGAGTCACCATGTGAACTACTTAATTGGAAAACTCAAGAGCAGAGCCAACTTTGTCAATGCTATTTGCTTATCTAAGAGAGGAGCCCCCTTTTCTGTTGCCACCCAACTTGTGAGAGCAGTTGTAATAAGCAAGCTGGATTATGGCTGCCTCCTATACTGAGAAGGACCTGCCCAACTCCTGAAAAAACTGGATACAACCCTGCATTGTATACTGAAAATTCTTGGATGCCTAAAATCAATCCCCCTACGTGCAATATACTGTGAACTACGACTGACAACATTAGAAACTAGAATGAAGAAATTGGAAGCACAATGTTTTACAAAGAAGATGTTGATCCCAAATGACATTATCTACAAAGAACTTATTGAAACATATGATCACAACAGAAGATTCCAACCAAAATCAACTCTACCATACTGTCAAATGGTGACACACATCTCTGAAACACCTGCTCCTATCCCGACTTCTGATGTCATTAATGAGGTAGGTTCAGCTTCTAGTCCAGATATAAAGTCAAATATAGCACTACCCCTATTCTTAAGGGGTAGTCCAGAGGAACCATCAGAGATGGAAAGAGCTAGGTGGCATTAATGGGTAGACCAGTGGACACAGACTGAACATAGGATGGTATTCACTGATGAATCATGCTTTGCCACTGGGGATGGGGCTGCAGTTGTGGTCCTTGGGCTAAGTCATGCACTGTCTTTTAAAGTAACAGAGAAGTAGTCAATCTTTTCACTTGAGTTGTAGGCACTATTGAAAGCTTTTGAACTTATTGCAAGTGTTTTGCCAGTAGGTAAATATTTGATATGTAGTGACTCACTTTCAGTACTGAATTATTTTATGTATGGTCATAGGCCAGCAAGAAAATCAGTGCTGCTTTTAGAAAAGATACTGCTAAAACTGATTACAGCCAAGTATGAGATTGTAGCAACATGGGTACCAGCACATGCTGGAATTACGGGAAATGAGCAGGCAGATAAGCTGACGAAATGGGGTGCTAGGTATGGGGAGAATTTAGTATGTCAGTATTCAGTGAATGATTTCTTATGTTATTATGATAAGTCACTAAAGGAGAAGGAGAAAGAGGTTTTTGGTCAAAGGTCTCAGAACCAGATCCCTAATTTGTACGAATATGGTACCCCATCTCCTGATCTACGCCACCCAGTCAGACACCTGGCTATCAGTATATTCAGGCTCAGAACAGGCGATGCTCAAAATAGGAGTGTTTTTATTTAAATAGAAGTCAGTAGATTCTCCATTATGTGAGGTCTGCAATGTAGAAGAGAATGTTAGGCATATTTCAATGTATTGTAAAAAGTATGAGAAACAGAGACTGCCACTGAAAAAAGCTTGCCTAAAGTATCTTGGTGCATTCATGCTCAGAAGTTTCCTGGGCCATGCACAGGCATCGCCATGGACTAGGAAAAAATCTGTAGAAGCATTAGGCCATATGAGACACAGAGATTGCCACTAAAAAAAGCTTGCCTAAAGTATCTTGGTGCATTCATGCTCAGAAGTTTCCTGGGCCATGCACAGGCATCGCCATGGACTAGGAAAAATCTGTAGAAGTATTAGGCCGTTTTATTGTAGATACTAAGCTGTGCTGTAATATGTATCAACAGTTGTATATATTAATATTATTGTACATGTAAATTAATGGTATGTATATGTATGAGTATGTATATATATTGCAAGCCAAGCTCATCAGTTTAAATTGCAATATCAGCCAGTTATGTTTGAATTGAAAATATGGAGGCTCAAATGTGACATCGTTAGATGGAGTTGAATACAGCTTGCCATTGATTTAATGGATTTTGCCTTAAGACTCTTCAAAACCTCTCTCTAACCACAGTGACAAAAACCAGATGGCTATTTAAATTATTTGACCCTTGGTCATGACAGAACGACAGCTGGACAGCTGAATTTTGACGTGGAACAGCTTTCATCCCTAAAGGCTCTGATGAAATCAAGGAGACATGTACAATGGGCAGTCTGCCCAGGAGTGCATCAAACAAACAACATCAACAACTTTCAATATGGTCTTGATATTTTTAGTACGACTCAATATTCTGAAATGATGTTGATACATTCAGTTTGATATCAATATTTTTGATATTATATCAATACCTCAATATGATATTGATAACTCTGATATGATCTTGATACTTTCAATATGATCTCAATATTCCTTTGGGAATTCAAAGAAATAGTCAAAAGACTTCAAATTCCAAATATATAAACATACTCCTAAAGTTAGCCCTAAAAATAATACTTAGGGTACCACAAAATTGATTAAAACACACCACAAAAAAAGAAGAAAATGGTTTTATCTCACAGTTTAAGGGCTAATATACAGGGATACAAATTTATGTAATCACATGTATTTGTTTATTATTTGGAAATTTCCACCTTAGCCTATCTGTTAGATATCACCATGCTGCACTTAAAAAAAAAACAATTTGAACCAGGCACATTTCATTTGCAAAAAAAAAATAAAATAAAAAAAAAATAAAAAAATTGCAGGCACAATGCAAAAAAATAGTAACCAGGCCTACCCTTTCTTACAGAAGATGAAAATCAGTCTACTCGTTTCTGCTGAACTTTTGGTTAAAGTATTGCTAGCCCAAGGAATAATAATTTTTAAAAAAGCTCAAAAATGCTATACAATATCCTGTACACAGACATAAAAATATATAAAGAACTGGCAGATAAAAGTAAGAAGGACTAGGCCAGTTTGCCCCAAAATATCCAAATGTCAGGAAAATCAAGGTTTGAATTTGAAAATTGCAGTCTAGGTTCTAGTTTCAGAAACTGGACTGATAATCTCAGAATTGAACTACAAGTATCAAGGAATTTGATTTCTTTGTAAATAAAGTAAGTCTAAACAGTAACCAGACCTACCTTATCTTACAAAAGATAAATTGCAATCTACTTGTTTCTGCTGAACTTTTGGTTAAGGTAATGCTAGCCCAAGGAATAAAATTTTTAAAAAAGCTAAAAAAAAATACTATATAATATCTTGTACATAGACATAAAAAGACATAAAGAACTGACAGAAAATAGTAAGAAGGACAAGGCCAATTCACTCTAAAATATACAAATTTCAGGAGACTCAAGGTTTGAATTTAAAACTGTGGTCTAGTTTCTACTTTCAGAAACTGGACTGCTAATCTCATAACTGAAATGTAAGTATCAAGGAATTTGATTTTTGTAAATAAATAAGTCTAAAGAAAAAATCAATGTATATTTCAGATTTGTGACCCATGTTTGAGGAAAAAACTGAAATTTTAATCTGTATATTATTCAGCTACACCCCAAGAATTATGCAGTAAATTATGGCCATCTTAGCTGAATGCTGTGACCACTTGCTTGAGAAAGTGTTTTTCTGGACAGAAACTTTTAGGCCATAAATAAAGTAGGACATGTAAAAAAGGAAATAAATTACATCCTAGGATTTTAGTTAATTATGACAGATGATGAAAATGAAGCAAAAAAACCCTATGTTTTCAAACTATGAAAGTTGGATAAATGTTGTTTTCCATGATACTAAAATTTCCAAAATCAAGCAATTAAAAGACATGAAAATGCAGGTAAGTCTTAATATGCTTCAAACCAGTGTTCATATTTAGTACACTATGAATTTTCACAGACTGACTCTTTTCTTCTAAGGAACCAAATGACAAACAAGCAATATTGATAATAGCAAGCAGCTGGAAAATTCAGGGAGTATATATAACTAGGCCTAGGCTATATATTTTTACTTTAGGGGGAGGGGGGCTAGGGTAAAGCAAAGTGATGTGCTTTTAGGAATGATATAGGCATTCTAGAATTTTTCAAGTAGTTTTTGGAATTTCGTAAAATTCTAGTTTAGGGGCTTCTTTCTATCTTGGAAAGTAGTTGAATTATGCAATAAAACCCTCAGGAATTAGTCCAGACCAAAATGCACCCTGGAAAGGTATTGCCAAGCTACATTGTCAGCACTTTTCTTATTTCTAAGGTGTAGACATGTACAAGTTCTGACTGAAAATGTTTTAACTTGAATCATAATTGCCAGCACAATAAGATGGCAATGACCTCCTGTAGATTTCTTGCTAGTGGTAGTGTGACCTAACCTAACCTGACCTAACCTAACCTTGATGTTTAGTCCTAATTAATTAAAAAAAAAACTTTCCGAAAAATAAGTTTTTCAAAGAAAAGTAAAGGCCATTTTAAACTTTAGCTCAGCAGATACAAATACCTTTTAAAATTCAAACTCAAAACGACCAGAAATTACTATTAAAGAATAAATGAGACCCAAAAAGAACAGAAATTAAATAAACAATCATAGCAAAAACATACAAAAAGTAATAATATAAATGAATAAATAGATCTTAAAGCGAGTAATGCTTAGATTGAATATGAATATCAAGCTTAAAACGAAACAAAATGTTCTCCTATTGAAGTATAAATGAAACTTAAAACAAACAGAAATTAAATAAACAATCAATGCAAACAAACATACAATATATATTAATGTAAATTAATAAATAAATCTTAAAACGAGTGAAACTTGAATTGAATATGCAAATCAAGCTTGAAACAAACAAAAATCACCACAAACAAGAGTTTGGGTATGACCTCCTTCTCTCACTGTAAAAGTCTAAAACCTACTGCGTCATTGGCGCTTTACTGGAAACCAATTTCATGACAAATATTTTCTTTTGTACTTAATATTGAAAATAAACATTAAAATTATAGTAATATTTTGAACTGATGAGCTTTCAGCAATTAATATCATTATACATAAAATATTCAGTTTAATTTGTTAGCTCTTTTTAAAGTTGTTAAAGACAAATATAGTTTCCCTACAAACAAGTGTTTGGATACTGCCTCCTTTCCTAACTGTAAAGAAAAACCAAAAGCCTACTGCATCATTGGTGCTTAACTGAAAACAGATTATATAACAAATATTTTCTTTTCCCATTCTTACAGTATTGAAAATAAAAATACAATTACAGTGAAATAAATTCTGAACTGATGGATCTTTCAACAATTAATATCACTATACATCAAATAGCCAATTTGATGTTGTTTGTTTATACTTTCCAAGACTGTTCAAGACGCATATAGTTTTCAGTAAAGCGCCAATGATGCAGTAGGTTTTAGACTTTTACAGTGAGAGAAGGAGGTCATACCCAAACTCTTGTTTGTGATGATTTTTTTGTTGTAATTGACAAACTTGTTGTTTTTACGTACTTTTGTTTGCCAAAAAGGAAGATTGTACAAGTTTATTGCCACAATAATTGCTAGAATGGCCGTGTTATTTTCGGTAATCTTTAGCAAAATTTTATTGTCTAACTAAACATTGTGATAACAAGATTGTTACCTCATCACATTTGGAAAATTATTATTTATAGGAATCTGTTAGCCTTTTCCAGGACATCTTTATGAAATATTCACAACAAATAGTCAATTTGATGTTGTTAATACTTTCCAAGACTGTTCAAGACACATATAGTTTTCAGTAAAGCGCCAATGATGCAGTAGGTTTTAGACTTTTACAGTGAGAGAAGGAGGTCATACCCAAACTCTTGTTTGTGCTGATTTTTGTTTGTTTCAAGCTGGATTTGCATATTCAATCCAAGTTTCACTCGTTTTAAGATTTATTTATTAATTTACATTAATATCTTTTGTATGTCTGTTTGCTTTGATTGTTCATTTAATTTCTGTTCATTTTAAGTTTCATTTATACTTCAATAGGAAAATATTTTTTTTTGTTTTAAGCTTGATATTCATATTCTGTCTAAGCATTACTCGCTTTAAGATCTATTTATTCATTTACATTATTACTTTTTGTATGTTTTTGCTATGATTGTTTATTTAATTTCTGTTCGTTTTGGGTTTCATTTATTCTTTAATAGTAATTTCTGGTTGTTTTGAGTTTGAATTTTATAAGATATTTGTATCTGCTGAGCTTAAGTTTAAAATGGCCTTTACTTTTCTTTGAAAAGCTTATTTTTTGGAAAGTTTTCTTTAATTAATTTTCGTTTATTTTTAATTGCAAAAAATTTCAAGTTTTTTACAAATTCCTTACTTCAAAATCAAACTTAAAAAAAAAATAATCAAATATTCATCGAAGTATCAAAACTGATATCAAAGTAACAATATTAAAGTGAAAAAATGGGTCTGTGTCAACCTCAGAGGTTTTATTATCTGATGTTTGAACTATTTTTAACAAAATAGTCACCTGAAGTTTTTATCAGATGGGTTTATCCATTCGATACACCAAAAAGCGTGGAGGGCGGGAGGGGCTAGTTGCCCTCTGATCTTTTTTCACTCTGAGAAAATGAACTACAACTATGAATTTTCATTCAAATGAACCCTCTCTGAAGTTTGTATGAGCATACCTTCCATAAGAACCATATATGCCCCCAGAACAATGCTTACAGCACCTGCCCTGGTTCTGGGAGGGGGGTTGTGTTGACACAGGGGTTTTTCTTATCTTATCTTTGAACTATTTTAAAGGAAATGACAATATGTAAAGGAGTTTTTGTTATATGATCTTTGAACTATCTTTAACTAATTTCTTAGACCACACTGCTTTTCCATTTACAAAAAATTAAGCAAGAAAAATGGGTTTTCATTTTTATAAAGCAGTGTATTCACTTTTATTCACTGCTATTATACATTGTATTCACTGCTTTATAAAAATTAAAACCCATTTTTTTTGCTTAATTTTTCGTTAACTATTTTTAACAAAATGGCTACCTCAAATTTTTTATCAGATGTATTAGGGGAAAAAGGGCTTGGGGGGCCAGTTGCCCTCTGATCACTTTTGACTCTTAAAAAGGGCACTAGAACTCTCAATTTCAAATCGAATGAGCCCCCTTTGAAGTTTGTACAATGACCCCTTCTATATGAAGTATCTATGGGAAAAAAATAAATGGAGTGGGGGAGGAGGCTAGCTGCCCCCCCCAATCACTTTTGACTCTAAAAAAGTGAATTAAAACTTTCAATTTCCAACTAAATGAGCCCTCCAGGAATTTTATACAAGCATCCCTTCCATAACAACCATATATGCCCCCAGGGCATAACTTACAACGCCTACCCCCAGGTCCTGGGGGGCTGTGTCAACACAGGTGTTTTTTGTTATCAGACCTTTGAACTATTTCTAACAAAATGTCTATCTCAAAATTTTTATCTGATGAATTTAGGGTGTGGAAGAGGGGGGGGGGCTAGTTGCCCTCCAATCTCTTTTGACTCTTAAAAAGTGAACAAGAACTTTCAACTTCAAATCAAATGAGCCCTCTCCAAAGTTAATACAAGCATCCCTTCCATAAGAACTATATATGCCCCTAGAGCATTACTCATAATGCCTGCCTCTGGGCCCTGGCAGGTTCCATTGACACAGGAATTTTTCTTATCTGACCTTTGAACTATTTTTAATGAAACGGCTATTATAAAAATTTTGTCGGATGGGCTTGGGGAAAAAGAGTGTGTGGGAAGGGCAAGTTGCCTTGGATATCTTTTGACTCTTAAAAATTGAACTAGAACTTTCAATTTCTAATCAAATGAGCTCCCTCTGAAGTTTATACAAGCATCCCTTTCATAAAAACCATATATGCCCCCAGGACAACACTTACAGTGCCTTTCCCCAGGCTCTGGGGGCGTTTTTGTCATCTAATTTTTGAACAATTTCCAAAACACTGGCTATCTCAAAATGTGTAGTGGATGGGTTTGGGGAAAAAGAGCATGGGGGGGCTAGTTTAACTCTCTTGACTCTTAAAAAGTGAACTAGAACTTTCAATTTCCAATCAAATGAGCCCTCTATGAAGTTTATACAAGCATTCCTTTCATAAGAACCATACATGCCCTTAGGGCATAACTTAGAAAGCCTTCCCCTGTGCCCTGGGGGGTTCTATTGACACCAGATTTTTTCTTATTTGACCTTTGAGCTGTTTTTAACAAGATGTCATATCTCAAAATTTTTATTGGATGGGTTTTGAAAAAGAAGGTGTGGGGGGGGGGGGCTAGCTGCCCTTGGATCTCTTTTGACTATTAAAAAGGGAGCTAGAACTTTCAATATCCAATCAAATGAGCCGTCTCTGAAGTTTATACAAGCATCCCTTTCATACAAACAATATATGCTCCAGGGTATAACTTACAATGCCTGCCCCCGGGCCCTGGGGGGTTGTGACAACACCTGAGGGAGAAATTTTTAACTTAATGGCTATCTCAAATTTTTATTGGATGCATTTGAGGAAAAAGGGGCGTGAGGGGGGGGGGCTAGTTGCCCTCCAATCTCTTTTGAATCTAAAAAACTTAACTAGAAATTTTAATTTCCAATCAAATGAGCCATCTCTGAATTTTTTACAAGCATCCCTTCAATAAGAACCATATATTCCCCCAGGGCATAACTTACAACACCTGCCCTTGGGCCCTGGAGGGCTGTGTTGACCCCTGAGTTTTTGTTATATGGTCATTGAACTATTTTAAAAAAGCTATCTCAAAGTTCTTATTGGATGAGTTTGAGGAAAAAAGGGCGTGGAAGGGGGGATAGGTGCCCTCCAATCTCTTTTGACTCTTAAAAAGTGAACTAGAACTTTTGATTTCCAATCAAATGACCCCTCTTTGAAGTTAATACAAGCATCTCTTCCATAACACCCATATATGCCTCCAGGGTATGACTTACAATGCCTGCCCCTGGGCCCTGGTGGGTTGTGTTGACACCAGAATTTTTGTTATATGATCTTTGAAATATTTTTAACAAAATAGCTATCTTACAATTTTTATTGGATGCATTTGGGAAAAAAGGTTGGGGGGGGGGGGAACTGGTTACCCTCCAATATCTTTTGATGCTTAAAAAGTGAACTAGAACTTTCAATTTCAAATCAAATGAGCCCTCTCTGAAGTTTATACAAGCATTCCTTCCATAAGAACCATATATGCCCCCAGGGCATAACTTATAACCCTTGCCCCTGAAGACTATGGGGGGGAGTGTCCTACTCAAACGTATAATTTCCAAAACTTTCAACTACATTGAACAAAATGGCTATATCAAAATTTTGATTGGATGTGTTTGGGGAAATAGTGGGTGTGGAAGGTGTGTCAGTTGCCTTAGAATCACTTTTGACTATTAAAAAGGGAACTAGCCATTTAAATTTCCAATCAAATGAGCCCTTTCTGAAGTTTTTATGACGATGTTGTCTATACAAAGCCTTATATGCCCCCAGGGCATAACTCACAACCCTTGCCCTGAGGGCTGTGGGGGAGTTATCATCCTCAAAGACTTAATTTCCAGAACTTAAAACTACTTTTAATAAAATGGCTATCTCAAAATTTTGATTGGATGTGTTTGGGGGAATGATGGGTGTGGGGGGTGGGACTAGTTGCCCTCAAATCACTTTTGACTATTAAAAAGGGCACTAGCCCTTTGAATTTCCAATCAAATGAGCCTTTTAAGTTTCTACAACAATGCCTTCTATAAAAAACCTTATATGCCCCCAGGGTATAACTTAAAACCCTTGCCTTGAGGGTTGTGGGGGAGTTTTCTTGTCAAAAACATATTTTCTATCGGGAAATCAACTATGCTGAACAAAATAGCTATCTCAAAATTTTGATTGGATGTGTTTGGGGGATGATGAGCATGGGGGGGGGGGAGGGCTAGTTACCCTCCAATCTTTTTTTACTATTAAAAAGGGCACTAGCCCTTTGAATTTCCAATCAAATAAGCCTTTTTTGAAGTTTCTACAACAACACCTTCTATAAAAAACCTTATATGCCCCCAGGGAATAACTTAAAACCTTTGCCCTGAGGGTTGTGGGGGAGTGTCCTCCTCAAAAATATATTTTCTATATGGAAATCAACTATGCTGAACAAAATGGCTATCTCAAAATTTTGATTGGATGTGTTTGGGGGAATGATGGGCATGGGGGGAGCTAGTTGCCTTCCAATCACTTTTGATCCTTAAAAAGGGCACTAGAACTCAATGTCTATTTGAACAACCCCCTTTGAAGTTTTCCAATAAAACATTGGAGCTGTATGGCCTTTACTATAGGCAATGCTAAAGCATTGCCTCTGATAGAGGTTCCAGTCAACTTTGATCCATTTTGTCAATTCTTGCTTTTAATGAGTCTATGGTAGCTGCCTGGACTGTCCTTTCTCTTAGCCTATTCAACAGTAGCAGTGCTCTAACACTAAAAACTTTTGTTGCTCTCTTATATTTTACTCTAATTTTGAGTTTTTAATCACTTTTTGGTAAATTTTTGTTGTTCATATTATTGACTTTTGAATAAAGTGAACAAACAACTTGATGCCTTTTTTATGCTCTTTCCAAATATAATAATCACTTTTACAGCAAATGAATTGTACCCCCTACCCCTATATGTACCAATTCAGGGTATATATTTGCACATTAGGGGGGGGGTTAAACTTACCTCTCATTTGCATCAGAAATAAACTTTACCCCCACCCCCTTAATTTGCAAATATATACCCTGGTTGGTATGTATAGCTAAGAACAGCAAAAAATTCACCCTCTTTCTAATTGACCTTTTTTTTGAAAAATGAAATTCTTGTTATTTCAGTAGATTTTTAAGCTAAATCAAAGATTTTTCCTAAATTTAAGATGTAGATTTAGATATTTTTAAACCTTATACTTTAGCTGCTTTTGGCTATCTTGGAAAGAAGTTAGGTTAGGAAAATGAAACTTTCAGGGATGGTTCTACAGGCTAAAGTATGTCATGGGAAGGTATTTTGAAGTGCATATCTCTACTCATTCTCTCTCTAGAGGGTTCTGACCTTTAAAAATATGTGTGTTATAAAAGTGAAACCTTACAAAACAGATCTTATGCTTAAATGGAGTACAACAAAATTGTTTTCAGCTTCAAAACTTTGCTCAATCCCAATTTATAAGGTTTTAAAGCTATGCAAACTCATTCCCAAAATTTTGAAAAAAAACATTGATATGGCTTAAAATTCTACTCAAATATCAGGAATGGTAAATATATACCAAATCATGTTACTGATTTAGGAATAAAGTGAATGCACCATTCAATGCCTTTTTTTTGCTGATTACAAATATAACAATCATTTCTATTGGAAATCAATTTTAGCCCCCCCCCCCCTATATATATGCCAATTCAGGGTATATATTTCTACATTAGGGGGGTGGGGCTGGGGTAAAGTTTAAACTTACCTCCCATTTACATCAGAAACAAAATTTGCCCCTACCCCCCCCCCCCTAATGTAGATATATATACCCTGAATTGGCATATATAGGGGGGGGGGGACTGAAATTCATTTCCAATAGAAATGATTATAATATCCATAATCAGCATAAAAAAGGCATTGAATGGTGTATTCACTTTATTCCTAACTCAATAATATGATCTGGTATATATTTACCACAGGAATTGTATTTCCAGAACTAAAGCCAGAGAAAAAGAAACCTATAACTGAAAATAAAGGTAAATGCTGTTTTGTCAAAATTTCAATAGGTAGCCTAGGCTACAGACCTGTTATGAAAGCAAATTTCAGGACCCTCTAGAGGGAGAAGGAGTGGAGATAGGAACTTCAAAATGCCTTCCAGGGACATACTTTGGTAAAGTTCTACCAAATCATATTATTGAGTTAGAAATAAAGTGAATACACCATTCAATGCCTTTTTTTATGCTGATAACAAATATAATAATCATTTCTATCAGAAATGAATTTCAGCCCCCCCCCCCTATATATACCTAACCTAACCCTGAACTGGCATATATAGGGGGGGAGCTGAAATTCATTTCCAATAGAAATGATTATTATATTTGTAATCAGCATAAAAAAAGGCATTGAATGGTGTATTCACTTTTGTCCTAACTCAATAATATGATTTGGTAGAACTTTACCCATACTTTAACCTGTAGACACATCCCTAAAAGTTTTACTTTCATTTTCCTCAAAATTTAGGAAAAGTAGGCCTATTTGCATATTTTTAAAACCTTATAAATTGGGATTGAGCAAAGTTGTGAAGTTGAAAACAATTTTGTTGTACTTTATTTAAGCAGAAGATCTATTTTGCAGGGTTTCACTTTTATAACACACAGATTTTTAAAGGTCATCAAAGATCAGAACCCACTAGAGGGAGAAGAGGTTGAGGCATGTAGGCCTACTTCAAAATACCTTCCCAGGACATACTTTAGCCTGTAGACCCATCCCTGAAAGTTTCATTTTCCTAACATAACACCCTTTGCAAGATACTCAAAAGTAGCTAAAGTAGAATTCTACCTTTTATAATGTTTCTTTCTGAGAAGGCCAACAACTATACTAGAAACAATATTTCAAAATATCTTCCTGTGGCATAATTTATAGCCTGGACCCCTTCTTGAAATTGTTGTCTATAGAACAGTTGTGCTCCAAGACAGAAGAATGCTAATACTCTAGTACCTCTATGCTCTTTTCATTGTGTCAAGTTTACAACATAATATAGCGTTTTTACCTTTTCAGTATACGCCTTTAAGCCAGCACTGCCAAAACTTTTGAGACAAACAGTACAGTACAGGCCTTCTGACCAGAATCATGCCACGCGGGATTTTTCAGCACCATCTGAAAATGCGTAAAAATTTACCACTTGCGTCACCTTCAGACCTTTGCGTTGATTATATTTAACGCTAAATAAAACTCAAAAAGGGATAAAATCCGTTTAATAGACAGTTTTCACAAACAGTGATAAAATTTTCACAAAAAGTACTATATAGTTCGGTCACATATGCAGTGACCGTCATCAGTAGTAAAACTAAACTAAGACAATTAAAAACAATAGTTTATATACGAAATAACGTAAAACTACATATTGTTTAATGCTCTAATTCTTTTCAAAGCAAAAGCTGAAGAGTTTCAGGAAAATTTTGCTTTAAACCCTGGCCTTAGAAATCAAAAAGACATTTCAAACAAAATAATATGGTCTGGAAAATTGAAAATATGTTCCGAAAGGGCTGAAGCAAAATCTTCAGACTTAGAATCTTGCTTTAAAGCCGATGAAATTGAGTCAATTTCATCGGCTTTAAAGCAAAATTTTAAGTCCGAAGATTTTACTTCAGCCCTTACGGAACATATTTTCAATTTTCCAGACCATTTTATTTTGTTCGATAATGTCTTTTTGAGTTCTAGGGACCAGGGTCTAAAGCAAAATTTTCGTGAAACTCTTGAAATAAAGAAAATTCTATTCAAAAATATAGCTTTAAATCGTGACAAAGGTGAATTTGGGTTGAACCCTATCTACAATAATTTATTTAAATCTGATAGAGCAAAGTTCAGTCCACCAAATGTAGTTAACCTCTGTCCAAGTGTTGTTTCATTGAACGCTAATGAACCGGATCCAAGGAGATCAAACAGGCTAGCTCGAGCTTTTGCTTTGAAAAGGATTGGAGCATTAAACAACATGTAGTTTTATTTTATTTCGTATATAAACTATTGTTTTTAATTGTCTTAGCTTAGTTATATTCCTCATAACGGTCACTGCGTATGTGACAGAAATATTTAGTATTTTTTAGTGAAAATTTGATCACTGTTTGTGAAACACTGTCTATTAGGAGAATTTTATCTCTATTTGAACTTTTATTTATCAAGGTCTCCGAAATAATCTACGTTATAATTAACGCATTGGGACATGTCCTGAGAAATGTGCTATAATATGGATTTCAAAATCGTACTGGCTTTCCTGTTCCATGGGTGACTAAAATTAACATGCACAATGATATTCTTCTGATGACATGTATACTCAAGATTACATACTTCCCGCACAAAAAATTATACTAACCAGCCAGGGAAAATAACTTGTATAATAAATTCACCCTAGCCTTATAAATTTTTCAAAAAGCGTAAATTCTTTGAAATTGAAAAAAATAATTTTTTTACTTTTATAACTTTAATAAATCAAACAATATTAACATTTTGATTACTAAATATCAGTATATGTATATTAAACAGACAATGCACATTCATTTGTATTTTTTAAGTAAAATACAAATTATGTTCTGTCCTTGGGAAGGTATAAAGGTTTTGAGCCCTACTCATGTTAATTTCTGCTCGTTTTGAGTTTGACTCGGTTATTTATTGTAATTTCTGTTCGTTTTGGGTTTCATTTATTTATCGATGCTGATTTGCGGTAGTTTCACGCTTGGTAAGTTATTTGATTTTTTTTGCTCATTTTTGGTTTAATGGAGTTCTTTACTTTTCTTTGAAACACTTACTTTGTGGAAAAAGTTTTTTTAATTACTTTCTGTTCGTTTTATATTGACATAGTCTGTTCAGCGAAAAAGAAAATAAATCTTTAAATCTTTTCGCTTTTTAAGACTTTATAGTTTTGCCTGCTATTTGTATGCCGGAGAAAAATTCTCAGCAATTTTTAACAACATACACTAAAAATATGGACACAAATTTTAGTGTTTAATTTAGTTTCATACCTCCTCTAGTTGACCTAAAATAGAATTAAATAAAAAAAACAAGTTTTTTAAACTGAAAGTAAGGAGCGACAATAAAACTTAAAACGAACAGAAATTATTCTGTATATGAAAGAGATTGTCCCCTCCTCAACGCCTCGCTCTTTACGCTAAAGTTTTTTATTGTTTTAAAAAATAAAGTTGTGAGACAGAGTCAAACTTTAGCGTAAAGAGCGAGGCGTTGAGGAGGGGAAAATCTCTTTCATATACAGAATAATTTCTGTTCGTTTTAAGTTTTATTGTCGCTCCTTACTTTCAGTTTAAAAAACTTGTTTTTTTTATTTAATTTTTGAACGTTTTTGAATAAATGCAGGTTTTGATCTTGGCTCACCGTACATGAATAATTAAAACAAAATTTTCATATTAATTTACTTTTATTTAGTTAAATGACTTTCTCGAAACTTGTTTAATTTTATTTACGAACGTTTTTATTAGTAATAAATATACGTAAATTACGAATTAACTTACGTAACGAACTTCTATATTCATATATTTTTAATACATTTATTAGGGGGTTCGCCCCCTAGTCAATACCTTGCTCTTTAAGCGAAAGTTCAAATTTTGTTCCAATTCTTTAGAAATGACCGCTTAATCACAAAGGCCGTTAATTAGAATAAATAGCTCTTATGAAAGTACTAAAAAATCTTTGGCTTAAAGAGCGAGGCATTGACTACGGGGTGAACCCAATTATATATGTAATATTTTCTGTTCGTTTAAAGTTTCGATCCCTTCCCCCATGAAAACTTCCCTCGTGGAAAAGATCTTCCCATATAACCCCTGACCCCCCCCACTACCAGGAAAAATCTCCCCTGAAAACGTCTGTATACTTCCAAATAACCAATACTATATGTTAACATTGGGTAAAGTTCATAACTTTCAGCCCTCCCCCCGGGAAGTTCGGGGGATTAAGTCATCCTAAAAGACATACTTATAATATTTTCGAACATGCTGAACAAAATGGCTATCTCAAAATTTTGATCAGGTGACTTTGGGAAAAAAATGAGCGTGGGAGGGGGCCTAGTTGCCCTCCATTTTTTTTGGTCACTTAAAAAGGGCACTAGAACTTTCAATTTCCATTCCAATGAGCCCTTCCACGATATTCTAGGACAACTGGTTCGATACGATCACCCCTGGGGAAAAAAAAAAAAAAAAAAAAAACAAACAAACAAAAAAACACGCACCCGTGATCTTTCTTCTGGCAAAAAATGCAAAATTCCACATTTTTGTAGATGGGAGCTTGAAACCTCTACAATAGGGTTCTCTGATACGCGGAATATGATGGTGTGATTTTCATTAAGGTTCTATAACTTTTAGGGGGTCTTTCCCCCCTTTTTCGAAAATCAGCCAAATTTTCTCAGGCGCCTAACTTTTGATGAGTAGGATTAAACTTGATGAAACTTATATATTTAAAATCAGCATTAAAATGTGATTCTTTTGATGTATCTATTTGTATCAAAATACCGTTTTCTAGAGTTTCGGTTACCATTGAGCCGGGTCGCTCCTTACTTACAGTTCGTTACCACGAACTGTTTGAAACTTGACGCCATTCGGAAAAAAATCTTTTTACTTTCTTTGATAGCTTTGATACACTTACGATATTTTGATTTGGTTAAATTTTAAGAGAAGAAGTAGCCCCAAAAGTTGGAACATAATACCCTCAGTCCTTCTTGGGATACTGCTGAGATGCATTATTGGGAATTAGCATTAACACAGTGCATTTTGATTTAATCTTAAGGCAACATTTAGTTTTTAAACATAATGGGAAAATGGGAGGGTGGGCATGGGAGGGGGACTAGTTGCCCTCCAATCACTTTTGACTATTAAAAAGGACATTAGTCCTTTCTATTTTCAATCGAATGAGCCCTTTTCGAAGTTCCTAAGACACCTCCTTCGATACGAAGTGCCCTGGTCTAAAAAAAAAGAAAAAGGAAAAAAATAATAATACATTGTACCCATATCGATCTTTACTATAAAAATGTCAAGCCTTCCAGCCACTTTCGACTATTAAAAAGGGCATTAGCCCTTTCAATTTCCAATCGAATGAGCCCTTTTTGAGTTTCTACGACAACGCTTTCTATAAACACTTTATATGCCCCCAGGGCATAAATTACAAGCCTTGCCCTGAGTGTTGTGAGGGGGTTGTCATCCTCAAAGACCTAATTTCCAGAACTTTCAACTACGTTAAACAAAATGGCTATCTCAAAATTTTGATTGGATGTGTTAGGGGAAATGATAGGTGTGAGAGGGGTGTTAGTTGCTCCCCAATCACTTTCATCTATTAAAAAGTGCACTAGCCCTTTCAATTTTCAATCGAACGAGCCCTTTTGAAGTTTCTAAGACAGCGCTTTCAATAAAAACCTTATATGTCCCCAGGGCATAACTTACAACCCTTGCCCTGAGGCCTGGGGGGATGTATCATCCTCAAATACCTAATTTCCACAACTTTCAACTACGTTGAAGAAAAGTGCTATCTCAAAATTTTTATTAGACGTGTTTTGGGAAAGGGTGGGCGTGAGAGGGGGGTTAGTTGCCCTCCAATCACTTTCGACTATTAAAAAGGGCACTAGCCCTTTTAATTTCCAATCGAATGAGCCCTTTTTGAAGTTTCTACGACAACGCTTTCTATAGAAACCTTATATGCCCCAGGGCATAACTTACAACCCTTGTCCTGTGGTCTGTGAGGGGATTGTCATCCTCAAAGGCATAATTCCGGGACCTTTCAACTACGTTGAACAAAAGGGCTATCTCAAAATTTTGATTAGATATGTTTGGGGAAATGGTGGGCGTGAGAGGGGGGTTACTTGCCATCCAATCACTTTCGACCATTAAAAAGGGCACTAGCCGTTTCAATTTCCAATCGAATGATTCCTTTTTGAAGTTTCTACGACAACGGTTTATAAAAAAAACACCTTATATGCCCTAGGGCATAACTTACCCCCGTTGCCCTGAGGGCTGTGGGAGGAGTGTCATCCTCAAAAACATAATTTCCAGAATTTTTAAGTACGTCGAAAAAAAATAGCTATCTCAAAATTTTGACTGGAATTGTTTGGGGAAAAGGTGGGTGCGAGAGGGGTGTTAGTTATCCTCCAATCACTTTCGACTATTAAAAAGGGCACTAGCCCTTTTAACTTCCAATCGAATGAGCCCTTTTTGAAGTTTCTACGACAACGCTTTCTATAAAAAACCTTATATGCCCCAGGGCATAACTTACAACCCTTGTCCTGTGGTCTGTGAGGGGATTGTCATCCTCAAAGGCATAATTCCGGGACCTTTCAACTACGTCGAACAAAATGGCTACCTCAAAATTTTGACTGGAATTGTTTGGGGAAATGGTGGGTGTGAGAGGGGTGTTAGTTATCCTCCAATCACTTTCAACTATTAAAAAGGGCACAAGCCTTTCTAATTTCCAATCGAATGAGCCCTTTTTGAAGTTTCTCAAAAACATAATTTCCAGACTTTTTAAGTACGTCGAACAAAATGGCTATCTAAAAATTTTGATTGGATGCGTTTGGGAAAAAATGGGCGTGAGAGGGGGCTAGTTGTCCTCAAATCACTTTCGACTATTAAAAAGGGCACCAGACCTTTGAATTTCCAATCGAATGAGCCCATTTTCAAGTTTCTACGACAAAGCTTTCTATAAAAACCTTATATGCACACAGGGCATAACTTACAACCCTTACCCTGAGGGCTGTGAGGGGAGTGTCATCCCCTTAGATATAATTTCTGGAACTTTCAATTACTTTGAACAAAATGGCTATCTCAAAATTTTGATTGAATGTGTTTGGATAAGCGGCGGGCGCGGAAGGGGTGTTAGTTGCGTTCCAATCACTTTCGACTATTAAAAAGGGCACTAACCATTTCAAATTCCAATCAAATGAGCCCTTTTTGAAGTTTCTACGACAATACTTTCTATAAAAAAACCTTATATGCCCCCAGGGCATAACTTACAACCCTTGCTCTGAGGGCTGGGGGGGGGGGGGGGGTTGTCATCCTCAAAGACCTAGTTTCCAGAACTTTCAACTAAGTTGATTAAAATGACTAACTCAAAATTTTGATTAAATGTGTATGGGAAAAGGTGGGCGTGAGAGGGGGGAGTTAGTTTCCCTCCAATTACTTTCGACTATTTCAATTTTTAGCCCTTTCAATTGCCAATCGAACGAGCCTTTTTGAAGTTTCTACGACAACGCTTTCTATGAAAACCTTATATGCCCCAGGGCATAACTTACAACCCTCGCCTTGAGGGCTGTGAGGGAATGTCCTCAAAAACAAATTTTTATCTGAAAGTCAACTATGCTGAACAAAATTGCTATCTCAAAATTTTGATTGGATATGTTTGGGGAAATGGTGGGCGTTGAAGGGGTGTTAACTGCCTTCCAATCACTTTCGACTATTAAAAAGGACACAAACCACTCCAATTTCCCATCGAATGAGCCCTTTTTGAAGTTTCTGCGACAACGCTTTCTAAAAAAAACACCTTATATGCCCTAGGGCATAACTTACCCCCGTTGCCCTGGGGGCTGTGGGAGGAGTGTCATCCTTAAAAACATAATTTCCAGACTTTTTAAGTACGTCGAACAAAATAGCTATCTCAAAATTTTGACTGGAATTGTTTGGGGAAAAGGTGGGTGCGAGAGGGGTGTTAGTTATCCTCCAATCACTTTCAACTATTAAAAAGGGCACAAGCCTTTCTAATTTCCAATCGAATGAGCCCTTTTTGAAGTTTCTCAAAAACATAATTTCCAGACTTTTTAAGTACGTCGAACAAAATGGCTATCTAAAAATTTTGATTGGATGTGTTTGGGAAAAAAGTGGGCGTGAGAGGGGGGCTAGTTGCCCTCAAATCACTTTCGACTATTAAAAAGGGCACCAGACCTTTGAATTTCCAATCGAATGAGCCCATTTTCAAGTTTCTACGACAAAGCTTTCTATAAAAACATTATATGCACACAGGGCATAACTTACAACCCTTACCCTGAGGGCTGTGGGGGGAGTGTCATCCTCTTAGATATAATTTCCGGAACTTTCAATTACTTTGAACAGAATAGCTATCTCAAAATTTTGATTGAATGTGTTTGGATAAGCGGCGGGCGCGGAAGGGGTGTTAGTTGCGTTCCAATCACTTTCGACTATTAAAAAGGGCACTAACCATTTCAAATTCCAATCAAATGAGCCCTTTTTGAAGTTTCTACGACAATACTTTCTATAAAAAAAACTTTATATGCCCCCAGGGCATAACTTACAACCCTTGCTCTGAGGGCTGGGGGGGGGGGGTTTCATCTTCAAAGACCTAGTTTCCAGAACTTTCAACTACGTTGATTAAAATGACTAACTCAAAATTTTGATTAAATGTGTATGGGAAAAGGTGGGCGTGAGAGGGGGGAGTTAGTTTCCCTCCAATTACTTTCGACTACTTCAATTTCTAGCCCTTTCAATTGCCAATCGAACGAGCCTTTTTGTAGTTTCTACGACAACGCTTTCTATGAAAACCTTATATGCCCCAGGGCATAACTTACAACCCTCGCCCTGAGGGCTGTGAGGGAATGTCCTCAAAGACATAATTTTTATCTGAAAGTCAACTACGCTGAACAAAATGGCTATCTCAAAATTTTGATTGGATATGTTTGGGGAAATGGTGGGCGTTGAAGGGGTGTTAGCTGCCTTCCAATCACTTTCGACTATTAAAAAGGACACAAACCACTCCAATTGCCCATCGAATGAGCCCTTTTTTTGACGGTGCTGAGCCATGTTTTGGTTTGTCCTTCATTTCGTTCCTCCAATCAGGTGCTGGTTGGCAGCGTAGGCTTTGATTTGTAAAAGTCTCGACCGGTCTTCGGCAAACATGGCCAAACCAGGACAAGCGGCGGCGTCGAATGATAGTTTTGATGTCGTACTTCCTGTCATAACTTTGGTGGATGGTCGTGTTTGGGATTAGATCACTGAGACGTAACCCCAGTATGCTCCTCAGGCATCTGTGTTCAAAAGTATTGAGGGAATGTGCCTCGGCGACTTTTAAGGGCCACGTCTCGCAGCCATACAGTAAGACCGATGGGACTAGTACATTATAAATACGGATTTTTGTTTTCCGGTGGATCTCCTTCCTTTTCCATAGCGGCTTCCACTGCTGTGCTAAGACAGCGGAATCTGATGCAATGCGACCATGGATTTTTTCGCTAAATCCGCCGTTGATGTCGATGTACTATCCAAGATACTTAATTTATTGATAAATTCAATCTTTCTTTGGTTAAGGGTTATAGGGGTAGAGTATCCGGGGAATTGGACATAGCTTTAGTCTTGTCAATATCAATCTTGAGCCCCACTGGGGCATCAGCTTTGGAGACTTTCAGAAGCATGTTCTGGGCTTCGCCAACGGATTCACCAAGAAGAGCAACATCATCAGCATAATCCAGATCGACAGATTGACAACGAAAAAATTGAATATTTTGGGAGAGAGTACACACCCTTGACTCACACCGAAGTCGATATCGAATAGCGGAGAAAGTTCTCCGTTGACCTGGATGCAGGCTCGTGTGTGTTGATAGCAAGCCTGAATGAGTCGTATGATCTTAGGTGGGACATAATACTCTTTAATCCCCATCAAAATTCGTCCCCGGATGACTGAATCGAAGGCCGTAATGAAGTCGATGAAGACAGTGACAGGGATTTGTTGATGCTTTGCTCTATGTTCAAAAATCTGTCTGAGGGTGAAGAGTTGGTCAATACAGCCCACGCCGGCTCGGAAAACCAGATTGGTTGGGGTGGGTTCTTTCGTTGCAGAATTGGTTAAGTAGGATCATTGCAAAGATCTTTCCCGCAATGCTCAGTAGTGCGATCCCTCTGTAATGTTTGCATTCAGTGCGGTCGCCTTTCTGGAAGACTGGCATTATAACTGAGTCTTGCAATGCCTGGGGAAGCCGTTCCTGAGACCAGATTGAGCAGAAAAGCTTCTGTAGTTTCTCAGTCTGAATAGAAGCAGCTTTGTAGACTTCGTCCGGGATACAATCTGTGCCTAGCGCCTTGTGATTCCTCGGCTTCTTGATTGCCTCTTTGATCTCTTGTACTGAGGGATGGTGAACATATACGTTGCTGCATGAGGCTTGTTGACTCGGTGGTACTGAGTTGTCTTTAGGGTTGCTGGGCTGGAGTGTAGTGGCGCTATTATTGGGAGGCATTTGATTGGAAGGGATGCAGTGATTGGGGTTCAGCAGCTTCTGGAAGTAGTACTGCCATCTTGTGATTATGTCATCTTTTCTTAACAGAAGCATTTCTTAACAGAAGCAGCTCTATGTAAAGTTTTGCATAGAGCTTCACCTTCGGGAGGATATTAGCAAGTAATCAACTTGAGATTGGGCTTTTCCGTCTCGAGAGCGCCAGGTAATCATTTGGGATGGTTTGTGTTGGAACAACGTATTTGTCAATACAAGATAATACTTGTGGGCAAATTCTACGACTCTCCTTCCACGCTCAAACCTGTTTCCACATCCAAATCTTCCAACAACTCTTTCGCGGTCTGTCTGGCGGCTTCCAACGTGGGCATTAAGATCACCTCCTAGGATGAGTAGATCATAGTTTGGGAATGTTCTCAATGACTGGATAAGAGCATCGTAGAACTCGTCAACTGTGCTTTCGTCCGGGGCTCTGGTTGGTCGGAGATGACAGTGATGTTGAACAGCTGACCTTTAAGACGGGCTTTAGCCAAACGGGGTGAGATTGGCTTCCATTCAACTAGGGATTTTGCTGCTTTAGTACCGAGTAGGAAACCAATCCCAGCATTACCTTAACCATCGCTAAGTACGGAGTTGAAAAAGTGGAATTCGGATTTTCCACCAGGGGGGGGGGGAGAGACTAGCTCATCTTCCAGATTTCCATTTGGGGGCTTTCGGATACACATACAATGTCTATACAATATCTTTCGCATTCACCTGCTATGAAAGTCCGGGTTGCACGGCATTTCAATTAACATACGTTCCAGCACCTACACTGAGGAACTGTCACATAGAGGGCCGTTAAACAACATCAGAAGGACCACTAATGAACTTCGAGTTCACTATAAAATAAGAAAAAGTGGTGTGGAGTGAAAAAATAGCTTTCTGGCTTGACAAAGCAGGCGAGAAAAAATAAATACAGATAAGCGAAAGCGAAAAAGGGTGAAGTTGATGTATGTGAAGATTGTAAAGAAGCTGTAAAGCCCGTCACTGTTTACGAGTTTGATGACAACTACTGTAGCACTCATACGACAAAGTGCCATATAAAGCAGGTATATCCGAGTTTGAAAAAAGACACTCTATCCACACCGTCCAAAAGAAACTTGGAAGAAGAGTTTGAAGTTGATGTATGTGAAGATTGTAAAGAAGCTGCAAAGCCCGTCTCGGTTTACGAGTTTGATGACGACTACTGTAGCACTCATACGGCAAAGTGCCACATAAAGCAGGTATATCCGAGTTCGAAGAAAGACGCTCTATCCACACCGTCCAAAAGAAACTTAGAAGAAGAGTTTTAATTCTTATGGTTTTGCTAAATCAGTGACGCAGTTTGTCCAGCTCTCAAAATACTAATGAAAGTAGTATTGTTGCTAGTGGCAGTGACTTTTTGACGGACCAAACAAAGAACCCGAGAGTATTCTTAGTGTCGATGCTCCAAGCGAGGGTGCGTGTTAACCTACTCGCCTCAAGAAATCTGGTGAAAACTCGGAGTCTGAATCAGAAGAACTTTCACTCGAGGTTCAAGCCGATGCTGCTGTTCTAGAGGTAAATGAAATAGAAAGTAACACCCCGTCGCCACTACTTCTTTCTTCGATAACGTCCTCATTCTGTACTTTAAAGTGGATAGCCGGACCTGTAATTCCTTTCCCCTCTATTTACTTACTTTCTCTTTTCACCTTTCCAAATCTCTATTTCAAAACCTAGGATTTCCCACCACCGAGTCTTAAACACAGAATCCCACTAACTCAGGACTCTAAAGGCTATTTTTTTTTCATTTTTTTTTTTAAAGATAATCTCAAGGGTCACTTGGTCATATAACGAAAGAGACGTGGCTAAGTCAAGTGTTACGGACGATAGATTGACCAAGATTAGGCTTTTGTCATCCATCACGACAGTCAAGTCGTCCACGAATGGGGTGGGAAGATATCATAAGGAAGAATTTAGAAGAAATTTCATGGAAGGGCGGTAAAGAGTGAAGCATTGAATAGTTGGGGTGGAAAAGGATCGTGAACAGCTGTGTTGGCCTCAGTCGGCTTAGTGCTGCGGTGAGTTGTTAGTAGGAATAGTAGCAGTGGTATTACATGAATAGATACCAGACCATAGGTAGCGCAATAACGCTGCCTAAGTAAAGAGCGATGTAGACATAATGTATTATCCTTTTTTCGACAAAGCACGTTGTATAGAAGTTGTTTTGGAAACTTCGGAAGGAACTCGTTCGATTGGAAATTGAAAGTTCTAGTGCCCTTTTCAAGAGTAAAACTGATTGAAGGGCAACCCCCCTCCACACCCATCATTTCCTAAAACACATCCAATCGAAATTTTGAACTGCTACTTTATTCAGCATAGTTGAAAGGCCCAATTATAATGTCTTTGGGGATGTCCCCCCCCCACTGCCCTCAGGACAGGGGTTGTAAGTTACGCAAATCGTCCATTGTTTACATATAGTATATGTTATTGAAACAGGTTGGCATGTTTGACCTTTACTTTCCAAAAAGACAAAGGGCACTCAGGTAAGCTTTTCAGAGAATATTAAGGAGTCATGAACTAAATAAAAACACATTTTGTACATACGGGTTGTCAAAAGGGCGTAATTCAGGAATGACTGAGTGTATTAACTTAGGGAGATGATCAATTGACCAAAAGGGCTATATTTTCGCGCTAAGGTTGAACTAAGTCAAAACATACTATGTGCATACAGATTGTCGAAAAGGTGTACCACCAATATTTTTAGAATGGCTTACCGTATCAAGATGAAACTCCCGGGACATCATGACGGGATGTTCAACTTACCAAAAGGCAACATATACATACTAATACTGCTGTTAAAACTGCTGCTACTAATACTACTAATACAACACTATAACTGCTCATACTACTACAACAACTACTACTATGATACTAGTACTATTAAGGCTAAAAATACGAACTTGAAAATTTTATAGAGTAAAAAGGGCGTATCTCAAGAATGGATTTGGGTATTAAGTTAGAAATTTCAAAGAATGCTTAAAGGGGAAGATCAATTGATCAAAAGGTAATACATGCATGCTACTAATAATGCAACTACCACAGCTACTTTTACTGAT
>CM051261.1:40730879-40865879 GCA_027921565.1 Artemia sinica | reverse complement strand
CATCCGAAATATATCTTGTTTTCAATAAACCACAAGCATGAACTGTTTAAATAAAATAGGATATTTAAGGTATATAGGACACGGAAAAAACAATTTCAAAGTCAAAAATCCCTTTCCCAACTTTTGATGTGAGTGAGAAAAGAGGATACAAAACAATCTGGGGATACACACTCTAACTTCCTTGAAAACCAAAGAAGATAGGAGAAGATCGGTTCTCAGTTAAGATAAGTTAAGGTAACTGGTAACTCAGCATACAAGAGGGAGAGGGGCATTCAGAGGACAGAAGCCCCACTTTCATTCATTACTTTGCCTTTGAAGTTTTAACATCACTCATTACTTTTTGTTCAAAATATTCTCAATTTTTATGCAATTTAGTAAGAAATACCAATTTAGCACACTCTAGAAGCAGGAAAGGAAGCGATTCCCTCTGATGTCTTTGGAAACTTTAGGTGGTTTATTATCACATTATACTGTATCAAAACTGCAGTCAAGTCAATTCTGAAATTTTTCCAAAGATGACTCTAGATCTAAAGTCAACACAGCGAGCAAATATGAGATAGAGCTCCGAGTCTAGCTAAACAGAAATAACTTTTTGGGTATTTTTAGGCATATATAGGGACAATAAGATTAGAAAAGAGAAAAGTTTATTCACTAGTCTAAAGAAAGCAAATGAATGCTTACGGGTGTCACACATACAACTTTGAAGTCCCTGCGTTTCACAGAATGGCAAACAGGTACCGTTACGACATTGACCTCGTTCTATACAACCCGTACCATCAGGCATTGGTGGGGATGGAGGACATTCAGGACTCAAATTTGTGCATCGAGACTCTTGCTCACACGTAGCGACCTGTGAATCACGACATTTGACACCGGCTGGCATTAATTGGCAGTGTTTGCAACAAGGAGAATTTTTATCACTAAAAGAGGAATGGTAAATAATTTACAGGAAATAAAACAGAAATATTATATCTTAAGAAGCAATATAAATTTTTTTTTTTTTTTTATCACTAGAAGAAAGATATTTATTGAGATACAAAACCCTGTAAGACAATCCCACAGTAGAGAGAATATACAGTAGCGACTTCTTTTCCAAACATGACACATATTTCATGCCGCGCGTAAAGACTCTTGAGCCGTGTCGTCACAACTAGTTCAGTTGCCGCTCGGCATCACAGTAGAGAGAAACATATGTGTAAATCGGAATCGCGCGTGCGCGAAGGCGGAATATGAATCTTGTGTGGTTTTAAATCTGTGTCACATATTTTTAATGGAGAGTATAGCCTTTGTCGCTACTGTAGATTCTCTTTTACTGTGGGAACACCTCATATAGTAAAAAAAAACTATTTACAGCAAGGGTTAACTTTTAACTTAGTGCGTAATTTTATCCCGGTCGTCTTTCGATATAAACAGTGCCTTATGTAACAGCGATCTTGTCCTCATCGACAAGTAACAAGTACGCAGTTTTTGGTAAGTTGATGGCTAAAAAACCCTTTCCATAGTTTTAATTCTCAATAAACTGCATTGAACACCTTTCATCCTTCAAAATCCCAATCCCAAGATCTTCAAGAGATCTTAATAGTCATTGCGTATCACACTGAAATCAGACAATTTGTTTGATTTTGGAGAGACATCGAACGGAAGTCGAAAAACGCTAATTAAATAGACCCAGCACGGGAGGGCCGTAGGCATCTCCAAAATTTCAAGTAGAATAATGTTGCATATTTGTAATTTGCATAAAAAAATGAATTGCATTTTGTCCAAAATTTGTGTAAAAATGACCCAGCTAAAAGTTACAAGCAAAAACATTGAGGATGGCAGGGTAAACCAGAATACTGTTAGGTGGTTTGATTTCCAAAAACGTTAATCTTTTAACTGGAACATTTCTTTTAAAAACAAAATTTTCAGACAAATTCCCCATGTAGTACAAATATGCAGGATTTTTCCAACTTTAAAACTTCAGAGATTAGCCTCTATAAATAGACTTATGTTTCCAAAGTACTAACCTACAGACAGCCCCTTGACCCCTCCTAAGATGGCAGTGTTTATCACAGCAAGGATCAGAGTCTTCAGAGCCCAACAGTCCAGCATCGCATTCCTCCTTTCCTTCAACACGTTGATTGCCACAAAACGATTCTTCCGGTTCCGCAAAACATCGTGATGCTTTGGCGAGGAGAACCGCGCGGATACTTCGAAGACTACACGGCGAAAATTTCTTAAAAAATAATAAATATAAAACGGGATAATGGGTTAGTAATGAAGAGCTAATACAAAATTCAAGCACAATGATTTGTTCTACTGCTAAAATCCTTACAGCTTATCATAGGCAGCGCGGCAGCGCTGCCTAAGTAAAAGAACGATGTGGCCACAATGTGTGTTTTTTTTTCTTCTTTCTTCGACAGGCACTTCATATAGAAGGAGTTGTCATAGAAACTTCGAAAAGGGCTCATTCGATTGGAAATTCGGGTGGGCTAGTGCCCTTTTTAATAGTCGAAAGTGTTTGGAGACAAACTAGCCCCCCCCCCACGCCCATCATTTCCCCCCAAACACATCCAATCAAAATTTTGAGATAGCCATTTTGTTCAGCGTAGTTGATTTCAAGATAGAAAATATCTTTTTGAGGAGAACACTCCCCAAAACCCTCGGGGCGAAGGTTTTAAGTTATGCCCTGAGGGCATATAAGGTTTTTTATAGAAGGCGTTGTCATAGAAACTTCAAAAACAGGCTCATTCGACTGGAAATTCGAAGGGTTAATACCCTTTTTAATAGTCGAAAGTGATTGGAGGGCAACTAGCTCCTCTCCCACCGACAACCATCATTCCCCCAAACACATCCAATCAAAATTTTGAGATAGCCATTTTGTTCAGCGTAGTTGATTTCAAGATAGAAAATATATTTTTGAGGAGGAAACTCCCCCACAACCCTCGGGGAAAGGGTTTTAAGTTATGCACTGAGGGCATATAAGAACGATGTTGGCACAATGTACTATTTATTATTTTTTTCCTTTTTTTTCCTAGAAAATATGTTTTTGAGGAGGACACCCCCCCACAACCCTCAGGGCAAGGGTTTTAAGTTATGCCCTGAGGGCATATACGGCTTTTATAGAAGGCGTTGTCGTAGAAACTTCAAAACAGGCTCATTCGATTGGAAATTCAAAGGGCTAGTGTCCTTTTCAATAGTCGAAAGTGATTGGAGGGCAACTAGCCCCCAACGCCCATCATTCCCCAGACGCATCCAATCAAAATTTGAGAGGGCCATTTGTTCACCGTAGTTGATTTTCAGTTAGAAAATATGTTTTTGAGGAGGACACTCCCCCTCAGCCCTCAGGTCAAGGGTTTTGAGGTATGCCCTAGGGGCATATAAGGTTTTCAAAGAAGGTGTTGTCGTAGAAACTTCAAAAAAAGCTCATTCGACTGGAAATTCAAAGGGCTAGTGCCCTTTTTAATAGTCGAAAGTGATTGGAGGACAACTAGCCCCCCCCCCCCCAAGGCACATGATTCCCCCAAACACATCCAATAAAAATTTTGAGATAGCCATGTTGTTCAGCGTAGTTGATTTCCAGATAGAAAATACATTTTTGAACCCTCAGGGCAAGGATTATAAGTTATGCCCAAGGGACATATAAGGTTTTTATTGAAATCTTTGTCGTAGAAACTTGAAAAAGAGCTCATTCGATTTGAAATTCAAAGGGATAGAACCCTTTTTAATATTCGAAAGTGATTTGAGGGCAGCTAACCTCCCTCTCACGCCCACCTTTTCCCCAAACACATCCAATCAAAATTTTTAGATAGCCATTTTATTCAACGTAGTTGAAAGTTTTGGAAATAGGTCTTTAAGGATGACAAAACCCCCCCCCCCCACAGCCCTCAGGGGAAGGGTTGTAAGTTATGCCCTGGGGCATATAAAGTTTTTATTGAAAGCGTTGTCGTAGAAACTTCAAAAGGGCTCATTCAATTGGAGATTGAAAGGGCTAGAGCCTTTTTTAATAGTTGAAAGTGATTGGATAGCGACTAACGCCCCTCTCACGCCCACCATTTTCCAAAACACATCCAATCAGAATTGTGAGATATTCATTTTGTTCAACGTAGGTGAACGTTCTGGAAATTAGGTCTTTTAGGATGATAAACCCCTCAGAGCCCTCAGTGCAAGGGTTGTAAGTTATGGCCTGTGGGCATATAAGGTTTATATAGTAAATTGTTGTATATATTATTGGCAGAACGATCGCGCTGCCTAAGTAGAGAACGATGACACTCGAGAACGAGACAAGAACCGGGGACTAAGTAAAGAGGAGGACACTCCACCACAACCTCAGGGCAAGGGTTTTATGTTATGCCCTGGGGGCATATAAGAACGATGTTGGCACAATGTATTATTTATTAATTTTCTCCTTTAGAGCAGGGCACTTCGTAACGAAGAAGTTGTCGTAGAAACTTCGAAAAAGCGCTCATTCAATTGGAAATTGGAGTGGCTTGTGCCCTTTTTAATAGTCAAAAGTAATTGGAAGGCGACTGACAACCCTCTCATGCCCACCAATTCCCCAAACACATCCAATCAAAATTTTGAGATAGCCATGTTGTTTAACGTAGTTGAAAGTTCTGGAAATCGTTGTTAGAGGATGAAAACCACCCTAACAGATAACCCAAAACCCCTTTTGCGAAAGTGAAAGGGCCTTTTTTAATAGTCGAAAGTGATTGGAGGGCAACTAACCCCCCTCTCACGCCCACGATTTCCCCAAACACATCCAATCAAAATTTTGAGATAGCCATTTTGTTCAACGTAGTCGAAAAGTCCGGAAATTATGTCTTTGAGGATGACAAACCCCCTACAGCCCCAAGGGCAAAGGTTGTAAGTTATGGCCAGGGGCCACATGCGATTTTTATAGAAACCTTTGTCATAGAAACTTCAAAAAGGGCTCATTCAATTGGGAATTGAGAGGGCTAGTGCTCTTACTAATGACCAAAAGCGATCGGAGGGTGCATGCCCCCCCGCCCATCATTTCCCCAAACACTGCAGATCGACATAAATCATTGGCAGAACGATCGCGCTGCCTAAGTAAAGAACGGGGACACTCGAGAACGAGACAAGAAACGGGGACAAAGTAAAGAGGAGGACACTCCCCCACAACCCTCAGGGCAAGGGTTTTAAGCTATGCCCTGGGGGCATATAAGAACGATGTTGGCACAATGTATTATTTATTAATTTTCTCCTTTAGAGCAGGGCACTTCGTATCGAAGAAGTTGTCGTAGAAACTTCGAAAAGCGCTCATTCAATTGGAAATTGGAGTGGAGGGCAACTAACCCCCCTCTCACGCCCACGATTTCCCCAAACACATCCAATCAAAATTTTGAGATAGGCATTTTGTTCAACGTAGTCGAAAAGTCCGGAAATTATGTCTTTGAGGATGACAAACCCCCTACAGCCCCAAGGGCAAAGGTTGTAAGTTATGGCCAGGGGCCACATGCGATTTTTATAGAAACCTTTGTCATAGAAACTTCAAAAAGGGCTCATTCAATTGGGAATTGAGAGGGCTAGTGCTCTTACTAATGACCAAAAAGCGATCGGAGGGTGCATGCCCCCCCCCCCCCCCCCCCACCCCCCCCCCCCCCCGCCCATCATTTCCCCAAACACTGCAGATCGACATAAATCATTGGGAGAACGATCGCGCTGCCTAAGTAAAGAACGGGGACACTCGAGAACGAGACAAGAAACGGGGACAAAGTAAAGAGGAGGACACTCCCCCACAACCCTCAGGGCAAGGGTTTTAAGCTATGCCCTGGGGGCATATAAGAACGATGTTGCACAATGTATTATTTATTAATTTTCTCCTTTAGAGCAGGACACTTCGTATCGAAGAAGTTGTCGTAGAGAAACTTCGAAAAGCGCTCATTCAATTGGAAATTGGAGTGGCGTTGTGCCCTTTTTAATAGTCAAAAGTGATTGGAAGGCGACTAACACCCCTCTCATGCCCAACATTTCCCCAAACACATCCAATCAAAATTTTGAGATAGCCATGTTGTTTAACGTAGTTGAAAGTTCTGGAAATCGTTCTTAGAGGATGAAAACCACCCTAACAGACAACACAAAACCCCTTTTGCGAAAGTGAAAGTGCCTTTTTTAATAGTCGAAAGTGATTGGAGGGCAACTAACACCCCTCTCACGCCCACCCTTCCCCCAAACACATCCAATCAAAATTTTGAGATAGCCATTTTGTTCAACGTAGTCGAAAGGTCCGAAAATTATGTCTTTGAGGATGAAAAACCCCCTACAGCCCCAAGGGCAAAGGTTGTAAGTTATGGCCAGGGGCCACATGAGATTTTTATAGAAAACTTTGTCATAGGAAACTTCAAAAAGGGCTCATTCAATTGGGAATTGAGAGGGCTAGTGCTCTTACTAATGTCCAAAAGCGATCGGAGGGCGCGCATGCCCCCCCCCCCGCGCCCATCATTTCCCCAAAACACTGCCGATCAACATTTTTATATGGCCATTTTGTTCAACGTAGTTGAAAAGTCTACAAATTATGTCTTTGAGGATGATAAACCTTCCCACACCCTCAGGGCACGGGTTTTAAGTTATGCCCTTGGGGCACAACTTGGTTGTCGTAGAAGCTTCAACAACGGCGCATTCCATTGGAAATTGAGAGGACTAGTGCCTTTTTTATTAGTCGAAAGTGATCAGAGAGCAAATTAACCCCCACGCCCACCATTTCCCCAAACACTTCCAATAAAAATTTTTAGATAGCCATTTTGTTTAACGTATTTGAAAGGTCCGGAAATTATGTCTTTGAGGATAAAAAAATCACCCCAGCCCTCAGGGCAAGGGTTTTAAGTTATGGCCAGGGGACAAATAAGGTTTTTATAGAAAGCGTGGTCATACAAACTTCGGAGGGGGCTCATTTGATTGTTAATCAGTCGCTCTAGTGCTCTTTTTAAGAGTCAAAGTCAGCAGAGGACAGTTACCCCCCCCCCCCCCCGCACACACACGTCGTATTGTCCAGATATGCATCTAATAGAAATTTGTGATAGCCATTATATTCAAAAAGGTGTAAATATCATATAACAAGGCTTTTGGGGTTGAAACAAACCCCAGAGATAATGGGCAAGGGTTGTGTTATGCCCAGGGTGTGTTAAGAGTGTAATTAAGTTTTTTTGGAAGGGATGGCTGTTTAAGTTTAGAAGAGGCCCATTTGGCTGAAAATTGAGAGTTCTAGTTCCTTTTAAGCGTCAAACGCAAGGGAGAGTATTTAGCCCCGCCACCCTACAACTCCTCTTTTCACCAAACGCATCTGATTAAAATTATAAGATAACTTTTTTTTCAAAATAGTCCGAAAAACATATAATAATATCTCTAGGGATGACACAACCCCCCAGGACCCCGGGGATAGGATTGTAAGTTATTTTGTGAGGGCATATAAGGTTTTTACAGAATGGGCGGTCGTACGAACGTCAGAAGGGGCTTACTTGATTTGAAATTCGAAGTTATAGGGCCGATTTTAAGAGTCAAAGTGATTTGAGAGCAAACAGCCCCCCCCCCCTCCACGCTCGTCATTGCCTTAACACCTTTAATCAAAATTTGGAGATAATAATTTTATTCATCGTAGTTGAAGGTTTCGGAAATTATGTCAGTGAGGAAGACACAACACCCCCCCCCCCTACAGCTCTCAGGGAAAGGGTTGTAAGTTATTCCCTTGGGCATAAAAGTTCTAATAAAAAGGGTGGTCGTATATACTTTAGAGGGGACTCATTGGATTGGTAATAATAAGTTCAAGTGCCCTTCTTAAGAGTCAAAGTGATCAAAGCGCAGCTTAAGCATGGGCACTGTTTCTGTTTTCTGTTTCTGTTCTGTTTTTAAAGTACCTGTTTCTGTTCTGTTTATGCAAAAAAAAAAACAGAAACAGAACAGAAACAGATGACCTGTTTTTATTTACCTGTTCTGTTCTGTTTCTGTTTTTATTAAATAAAAAAAACAAGTTTTTTAAACTGAAAGTAAGGAGCGACATTAAAACTTAAAACGAACAGAAATTATTCCGTATATGAAATCCTCCACGGAAATATTCTCCGGATTAACCCCCTCGTCTAGCCCCCCCCCCCTCCAGAAAAAATCCTTCCTGAAAATGGTTGTATACTTCCCAATAACCAATAAATAATGCTGGCAAGTCCGGCGCCCCCTTCATGGCAATTTCCCTTCCCCATGAAAACTTCCTTCATGAACAGATCCTCCAACATAACCACCGACCCACCCTTCCCTCCCACTACCAGAAAAAAACCTCCTGAAAACTTCTGTATACTTCCCAATAACCAATACTATATGTTAACATTGGGTAAAGTTCATAACTTTTAGCCCTCCCTCTGGGAACTTCGGGGGATTAAGTCATCCTAAAAGACATATTTATCATATTTTCGACCATTCTGAACAAAATGGCTATCTCAGAATTTTGATCGGGTGACTTTGGGAAAAAAATAAGCGTGGGAGGGGGCCTAGTTGCCCTCCATTTTTTTGGTCACTTAAAAAGGGCACTAGAACTTTTAATTTCCGTTCCAATGAGCCCTCCCACGATATTCTAGGACCACTGGGTCGATACGATCACCCCTGGGAAAAAAAAAAAAACAAACAAACAAACAAACAAATAAACACGCATCCGTGATCTTTCTTCTGGCAAAAAATGTAAAATTCCACATTTTTGTAGATAGGAGCTTGAAACCTCTACAGTAGGGTTCTCTGATATGCTGAATATGATGATGTGATTTTCATTAAGGTTCTATAACTTTTAGGGGGTCTTTCCCCCTTTTTTTGAAAATCAGCCAAATTTTCTCAGGCGCGTAACTTTTGATGGGTAGCACTAAACTTGATGAAAGTTATATATTTGAAATCAGCACTGAAATCTGATTCTTTTGATGTATCTATTGGTATAAAAATTCCGTCTTTTAGAGTTTCGGTTACCATTGAGCCGGGTCGCTCCTTACTTACAGTTCGTTACTGTACCATTTCTTCAATGGTACATTACCACGAACTGTTTGATAATAGCTATTTCGTCCTGTTTCTGTTTTTTTCCTACCTGTTTTTCTTCTGTTTCTGATTTTATTTAAGTGATACGAGAATGAGATATTTGAGAATTTTGAACTTGCAAAATGATTTTTAAAACATAATTTGAAATTGTGTAGAAGCGTGGTTACTCTCATACGATTTCTAGAATTGGAACGTAAGTAAAATGATGGAACTCAGTCTGTCAAGCGTATCAAATAGTGCTGCTTGATTGTTTCAGCTAGGCAGAATTAGGGACTAGGAGTCAGATAATTGTAGGTAGTTGCGTAAGTGTTAGCAGTGGTGAATCCAGGGAGGACCCGGCTCCCCCCTCCAAGATTTTTTCCTGCACCCTCATTCCTTACTTTTTTTCTTTTTTTTCACTCCTTTGTTTAGAATAAATTTGTCAATTTCGTCAATTATTGGTACCTTTGTCACATTGGGTCCCCCCAAGATTTTGCTCATTGGTAGCCTTGTCACATTAGGCCTCACCACAGATTTTACTTTAGATCCGCCTCTGAATGTTAAGACTGTAAAGGTGCAGTTTAATTCCACTAAAACGACGTATTGCTTACAGTATATTATTCCATCAATTGAGCAGGAAAGTTGCACAGCTACTGTCCAGGAGAAGCAGGATACAAACAAATCACTTATTACTGTGTATCCTGGTTCTAATGGTAGGGCCTCTGTCTCCTACATTACATGGGAAATAATTTGCACCTTTAGCCGCGAGAACTTTAATCTAACTGTTTTTATGGAATTTATGCTCCTAAATAACATAGACCTTCTATGATTACCGTTCTGACCTATACATGATAAATACTGATTATTAATTTGTAAAATTCTCTTAAATGCTTAGTCAGAGAGCAATGTAAATGTATTGAAGTCTTGTCCAGTAGAAATATAAGTTTTTGCTAGCAAATCTTTATTACATCAACATAACAAGATAGCCGAAAATACTTTTTCTCATGTTACTAAAATCATCTCTAAAATCAATAGAAATCCTTTCAAGGAAAAGTCTAGAGTTGAAACTAGCTGATTTTCTGGAAGGGACAAATTCTTATAAAATGCTGATATACTTTTCTCATTCAGTAGGATACCAATCTTCTGGTGAACACAGTATTTTTTACCATACAGCAAAAGAAATTCAAAAAATTAACACTAAGCGATGAATTATTTGATTTATCAGTCTCATAAATACCAATTATAGACAAGCTAATTCCCGTAAAAATTAATATTGTGCTTCAAATGGTCTAAGTTGTTATGAAACCGTAGTTGGGATATGTCATTTTGCTTTTATAAGCAGACATATTCTTTGGATTACTGTGCCAACAAAACAGCTCAGGAGGCAATTGGTCCCTTTCCCCCTAGTTATGCCAGTGAGGTGAAAAAGGTCAGATATTTGGGTGGAGGTGCAATTTTTAAAATAGTAGGCTACTGGAAGGTGCTTCTAATTTTGTAAAAAATCCTAAAATCAACCTTTGTGCTAAGAAAAGCATGATGTCATCTTCTGATGACGACTTGGATGTTCTAACTAAAACTTCTATGCTATCTCTCTGGATATCCCATTTGAAAAAGGAATCACAGAAAGTATCAGGTGCCATTTCTGCAAAGTGTCTAAAGGCTAAGAGAGTCTCTACCACGACATTTATATACCATCTTAAAAGGAAGGATATAATTGATGTGCACAAAAATAAAGTAGGCGGCTGGTGCAGTAAATAACAAACCCAAACCAACTCAAAAAAATATATATATCAAGTCCGGCTGCTGCCCTAAAGAAAGCTCCCAATAGCAAAGCAAGTGACACAGAGGATAATGAATTAGTGAAATATAGAATAAGAAGAGTAGACATACGACCATTCCTTATTTCTAATCATAGGCTGCGCGATAGCGCTGCCTAAGTAAAGAACGATGTGGGCACAATGTTTTTTTTTTTTTTTTCAAAACTTCGTATTACAACCCTCGGGGCGAGGGTTTTAAGTTATGCCCTGGGGGCACATAAGAACGATGTTGGCACAATGATCATTTATTATTTTTTCCCTTTAGAGCAGGGCACTTCATATGAAAAGGGTCGTCGTAGAAACTTCAAAAGGGGCTCATTCGATTGGAAATCGAGAGTTCTAGTGCCCTTTTTAATAGTCGAAAGTGATTTGAGGGCAACTAGCCCCCCCCCCACACCCATCGACCCCCCAGACATCCAATAAAAATTTTGAGATAGCCATTTTGTTCAGCGTAGTTGATTTCCAGATATAGAAAATGTGTTATTGAGGAGGACACTCCCCCACAACCCTCAGGGCAAGGGTTTTAAGTTATGCCCTGGGGGCAGATAAGGTTTTTTATAGAAGGCGTTGTCGTAGAAATGCAAAACAGGCTCATTCTATTGGAAATAAAGGGTTATGGGAGAGTGTCCTCCTCAAAACATATTTTCTATCTAGAAATCAACTACGCTGAACAAAATGGCTATCTCAAAATTTTGAGTGTCCTTTTTAATAATCGAAAGTGATTGCAGGGAAACTAGCCCCACCCCACGCCCCTCATTCCCCCAAACACATCCAATAAAAATTTTGAGATAGCCATTTTGTTCAGCGTAGTTGATTTCTAGATAGAAAATATGTTTTTGAGGAGGACACTCTCCCATAGCCTTCAGGGCCAGGGACAAAGTTATGCCTTGGGGCATATAAGGTTTTTTATTGAAATCTTTTTCGTAGAAAATTGAAAAAGACTTTTTTTGATTTAAAATTCAAAGGGCTAGTACTCTTTTTAATAGTCGGAAGTGATTGGGCAATTAACCCTCCTCTCACGCCCACCTTTTCCCCAAACACATCCAATCAAAATTTTTAGATAGCCATTATATTCAACGAAGCTGAAAGTTTTGGAAATTAGGTCTTTAAGGATGACAACCCCTCCCCCCACAGCCCTCATGGCAAGGATTGTAAGTTATGCCCTGGGGACATATAAAGTTTTTATTGAAAGCGTTGTCGTAGAAACTTCAAAAAAGGCTCATTCGATTGCAAATTCAAAGGACTAGTGCCCTTTTTAGTAGTTGAACGTGATTAGAGGGCAACTAACCCGCCTATCACGCCCACCTTTTCCCCAAACACATTTAATCAAAACTTTGAGATAGCCATTTTGTTCAACGTAGTTTTAAGTTCTGGAAATTAGGTCTTTGAGGATGACAACCCCCCTCCCCACAGCCCTTTGGGCAAGGGTTGTAAATTATACCCAGGGGGCATATAAGGTTTTTATATAACGCGTTGTCGTAGAAACTTCAAAAAGGGCTCATTTGATTGGAAATTGAAATTGCCTTTTTAATAGTTGAAAGTGAGTAAAGAGTAAACTCTTACGCCCTCCATTTTCCCAAAAACATTCAATCAAAGTTTAGAGATAGCCATTTTGTTCAACATAGTTGAAAGTTCTGGAAATTATGTATTTAAGGATGACAAACCCTCCAGAGCCCCAAGGGCAAAGGTTGTAAGTTCTGTCCTGAGGGCATATAAGGTTTTTATAGATAGAGTTGTCGTAAAACTTCAAATGGGGCTCATTCAATTGGATATTGAGAGGGCTAGTGCCCTTTTTAATAGTCGAAAGTGATTGGAGGGTAACTAACCCCCCTCTCACGCCCACCATTCCTCCAAACACATCCAATCAACATTTTCAGATAGCCATTTTGTTCAACGTAGTAGAAAGTTCTGGAAATTAGGTCTTTGAGAATGACACCCCTCCCCCCAGCACTCAGGGCAAGGGTTGTAAGTTATTCCCTGGGGGCATATAAGGTTTTTATTGAAAGCGTTGTCGTAGAAACTTCAAAAGGGCTCATTTGATTGGAAATTGAAAGGGCTAGTGCCAATTTTGATAGTTGAAAGTGATTGGAGAGCGACTACCACCTCTCTCTCGCCCAACACTTCCCCAAACACATCCAATCAAAATTTGAGATAGCCATTTTGTTTAACGTAGTTGAAAGTTCTGGAAATTCGGTGTTAGAGGATGACAACAACCCTAACAGACCTTAGGGTAAGGGTTGTAATTTATGCCCTGTGGGCATATAAGGTGTTTATAGTAAGCTTTGTCGTTTCCAAAAAGGCTCATTCGATTGGAAATCGAAGGCCTAGTGCCTTTTTTAATAGTCGAAAGTGATTGGAAGGCTTGACATTTTTATAGTAAAGATCGATGTGGGTATAATGTATTATTTTTTGTTGTTGTTGTTGTTTAGACCAGGGCACTTCGTATCGAAGGAGTTGTCGTGGGAACTTCGAAAAGGGCTCATTCGATTGAAAATAGAAAGGACTGATGCCCTTTTTAATAGTCGAAAGTGATTGGAGGGCAACTAATCCTCCTTCCACTCCCACCCTCCCCGCCCACCCTACCATTTGCCCATTATGTTTAAAAACTAAATGTTGCCTTTAGATAAAATCAAAATGCACTATGATAATGCCAATTCCCAATTAGGCATCTCAGCAGTATCCCAAGAACGACTGAGGGTATTATATTCAAACTTTCGGGGCTACTTCTGCTCTTAAAATTTAACCAAATCAAAATAGCGTAAGTGTATCCAAGCTATCAAAGAAAGTCAACAGATTTTTTTTGCAAATGGTATTAAGTTTTCCATTTCAGGTCAACTAGAGGAGGTATGAAATCAAATAGTACTATTTGTGTCCAGATTTTTAAAAGTGTGTAGGTTGTTAAAAATTGCTGAAAATTTTTCTCCAGCATACAAATAGCAGGCCAAACTATAGAGTCTTAAAAACGAAAAGATTTAAAGTATTATTTTCTTTTTCTCTGAAAAGACTATGTCAATATACGAGCAGAAATTAAACGAATTACGAATTAAATTAAACGAATTAAACGAATCTCGTAAAACGAACAGAAATTAATTAAAAAAACTTTTTCCACCAAATAAGTTTTTCAAAAAAGTAAAGAACTCCATTAAATAAAAAATGAGCAAAAATAAAATCAAAGAATCTACCAAGCGTGAAACTACCACAAATCAGCATCGATAAATAAATGAAACACCAAAACGAACAGAAATTACAATAAATAACCGAGTCAAACTCAAAACGAGCAGAAATTAACATAAGTTGGGCGCAAAGCGCCTATGCCTTCCCAAGGCCAGAACAAAATTTTCATTTTACTGAAAAAATACAAATGAATGTGCATTGTCAGTTTAATATACATATACTGATATTTAGTAATCAAAATGTTAATATTATTTGATTTATTAAAGTTATGAAAGTAAAAACATTTACATTTTTTCAGTAAAGTGCAAATTTTGTTCTGGCCTTGGGAAGGCATAGGGGTTTATTTGAGGGGTATTATTGGAAAAATTTTCACACAAATTGGCTTGGAAATAATTAATCTTAAAAGACTGCTTTAAGCTGCAAGGTAACAAAAAAATTTTTAATTGACAGTAAGAATTGTCTTTTTCCCGCGCATTTTTCTTCTTTCTTACTTTTGTTGATGATGACTTCCACACATCAGGATAGAGTGGGGGGAGGGAAGCATGGTCTGGAGGGGAAAATTTTCCCCTCCCAAATCAACTATATGCTCTGCTTAAACACTAATGACTTTGAGCTGACTGCGTAATTTCATGCTGAATTTTTTTTTTCTAAATGTCTCGAATAACTAGCATGTATTATAAACATAAAAGTATATTTTTGGAATAGGAAAATGGAAGAAAAATAACCATAAAGAAAAAATGAAAGCAATATTTATGTGCGCAGACAATTTTTCGCCCCTATATTAGAAAAACTGCTCTTTTTGTGGAAAAAATGCTCCAAGAGTGCTAAGTTTTCTCAAAAGTGTTACCGCCACAGAAAAGCACTACCCATGGCAAGTGTAGTTTTTTATCAAAAACAGCTGTTTAAACAGCTGTTTTATGATTAAAAACAGCTGTTTTTAGAAACAGATCAGAAACAGAAACAGGTATTCTGTTTTTTGTTGACCTGTTCTGTTTCTGTTCTGTTTTATTCAAGCCCTGTTTATTTTTTTTCTGTTTCTTCAGAAAAACAGCACAGTGCCCATGCTTAGCGCAGCTACCCAATAGTTTTTTCAATAGTGACGGAGGTCAAGTAGCACCCACCCCACCCAACTACCCCTCTTTTCACCAAATGCATCTGAATAAAATTGTGCGATGGTAATTTTTTTTTAAATGGTCCAAAGAACATATAACAATCCTTCGAGGGTTGGCTACCCCCCCCCCCCCCCAGAGCCCTAGGGCAAGGGCTTTAAGTTATGTCCTGGGGGTATATAATGTTTTTATGGAATGAGTGGTCGTACTAAATTCAGATGGGTCTCGTTTGATTTTCAATTGGAAGTTATAGTGCCCTTTTTAAAAGTCAAAGTGATTTGAGAGAAACCTCTCCCCCCACCCACGCCCATCATTTCCCATAACAAATATCCAAACAAAGTTTTCAGACGTCAATTCTTTCAGCATTGTTGAAAGGTTCCGTAATTATGCGTAGCAATAGTTATAGTAGCAGTAGTAGCACTGTGCAAAAAGCACTTTTTTTCAACACTCCCTTTAACACACGATGAAATTTTTAACTTAATACCATCAACCAGTTCTGAAGCATTGCTGATACGTCCTCTTGACAACCTATATGGGCATAGTGTGTTTCGATTTATTTCAGTACAGTTACAAACATTGCCCAAAATTTTCGTCTTAATACCCTTAGGTTTATTAGTTGTAGTAGTAGCACCAGTAAATATATTAGTAGCAGTAGGAGTACAGTTAATAACAGTAGTCTAAGCTTTAGTGACACTAGTAGTAGTAGCAACAATAGCAATAGTAGCAGTAGTTGTAGGAGTAGAAGCATTAGTATTATGATGCAAGTATTGTCTTTTAGTTAGTTCAACATCCCCACAACAAGCGTTCTAAGTTTTAATTTCACACACGAAACTGTTCCTAAGATATTGCTGATGCCCTTTTGACAACCTGCATACGGATGGCAGGTTGTCATCCGTAAAACAGAAATATTTTCTGAAAATTTCACCTTCATACCTTCATAGGTTGTAGATTTTGAGCAAGCCAGAACACTCTGTAGATTCATTTAATGCTGCTTCTACGGTTACTGTAACTAACGACTCTAATGACATTAAGTTGAAACTTTTAGGAAACGTTTAGGAGTTTCAATCATAGGCAGCGCGCTAGCGCTGCCTAAGTAAAGAACGATGTGGGCACAATATGTTTTTTTTTTCTTCAGCCGGACACTTCGTATCGAAGGAGTTGTCGTAGAAACTTCGAAAAGGGTTCATTCGATTGGAAGTTGGAGTGGCTAGTGCCCTTTTTAACAGTCAAAAGTGATTGGAGGGCAACTAGCCCCCCCACGCCCATCATTCCCCCAAACACATCCAATCAAAATTTTGAGATAGCCATTTGTTCAGCGTAGTTGATTTCCAATTAGAAAACATGTTTTTGAGGAGGACACTCCCCCAAAACCCTCAGGGCAAGGGTTTTAAGTTATGCCCGAGGGCATATAAGAACGATGCTGGCACAATGTACTATGTATTATTTTTTTCCTTTAGAGCAGGGCACTTCATATGGAAGGGGTCGTCGTAGAAACTTCAAAAGGGGCTCATTCGATTGAAAATTGAGAGTTCTAGTGCCCTTTTTTATAGTCGAAAGTGATTGGAGGGCAACTAGCCCCCCCCCCCCCCCACGGCCATCATTCCCCAAACACATCCAATCAAAATTTTGAGATAGCCATTTCGTTCAGCATAGTTGATTTCCAGATAGAAAATATATTTTTAAGGAGGACAATCCCCCTCAACCCTCAGGGCAAGGGTAATAAGATATGCCCTGGGGGCATATAAGGTTTTTATAGAAGGCGTTGTCATAGAAACTTCAAAACAGGCTCATTCGATTGGAAATTCGAAGGGCTAGTACCCTTTTTAATATTCGAAAGTGATTGAAGGGCAACTAGCCCCCCTCCCCACGCTCATCATTCCCCCAAACACATTCAATCAAAATTTTGAGATAGCCATTTTGTTCAGCGTAGTTGATGTCCGGATAGAAAATATGTTTTTGAGGAGGACACTCCCCCACAACCCTCAGAGCAAGGGTTTTAAGTTATGACCTAGGGGCATAAAAGGTTTTTTATAGAAGGCGTTGTCGCAGGAACTTCAAACAAGGCTCATTCGATTGGAAATTCAAAGGACTAGTGTCCCTTTTAATAGTCAAAAGTGATTGGAGGGCAACTAGCCCCCCCCCACACCCATCGACCCCCCAGACATCCAATAAAAATTTTGAGATAGATATTTTGTTCAGCGTAGTTGATTTCCAGATATAGAAAATGTGTTATTGAGGAGGACACTCCCCCACAACCCTCAGGGCAAGGGTTTTAAGTTATACCCTGGGGGCAGATAAGGTTTTTTATAGAAGGCGTTGTCGTAGAAATTGCAAAACAGGCTCATTCTATTGGAAATAAAGGGTTATGGGAGAGTGTCCTCCTAAAAACATATTTTCTATCTAGAAATCAACTACGCTGAACAAAATGGCTATCTCAAAATTTGAGTGTCCTTTTTAATAATCGAAAGTGATTGCAGGGAAACTAGCCCCACCCCCACGCCCCTCATTCCCCCAAACACATCCAATCAAAATTTTGAGATAGCCATTTTGTTCAGCGTAGTTGATTTCTAGATAGAAAATATGTTTTTGAGGAGGACACTCTCCCATAGCCTTCAGGGCAAGGGACAAAGTTATGCCTTGGGGCATATAAGGTTTTTTATTGAAATCTTTTTCGTAGAAAATTGAAAAAGACTTTTTTGATTTAAAATTCAAAGGGCTAGTACTCTTTTTAATAGTCGAAAGTGATTGGGCAATTAACCCTCCTCTCACGCCCACCTTTTCCCCAAACACATCCAATCAAAATTTTTAGATAGCCATTTTATTCAACGAAGCTGAAAGTTTTGGAAATTAGGTCTTTAAGGATGACAACCCCTCCCCCCACAGCCCTCATGGCAAGGGTTGTAAGTTATGCCCTGGGGACATATAAAGTTTTTATTGAAAGCGTTGTCGTAGAAACTTCAAAAAAGGCTCATTCGATTGCAAATTCAAAGGACTAGTGCCCTTTTTAGTAGTTGAACGTGATTAGAGGGCAACTAACCCGCCTATCACGCCCACCTTTTCCCCAAACACATTTAATCAAAACTTTGAGATAGCCATTTTGTTCAACGTAGTTTTAAGTTCTGGAAATTAGGTCTTTGAGGATGACAACCCCCCTCCCCACAGCCCTTTGGGCAAGGGTTGTAAATTATACCCAGGGGGCATATAAGGTTTTTATATAACGCGTTGTCGTAGAAACTTCAAAAAGGGCTCATTTGATTGGAAATTGAAATTGCCTTTTTAATAGTTGAAAGTGAGTAAAGAGTAAACTCTTACGCCCTCCATTTTCCCAAAAACATTCAATCAAAGTTTAGAGATAGCCATTTTGTTCAACATAGTTGAAAGTTCTGGAAATTATGTATTTAAGGATGACAAACCCTCCAGAGCTCCAAGGGCAAAGGTTGTAAGTTCTGTCCTGAGGGCATATAAGGTTTTTATAGATAGAGTTGTCGTAAAACTTCAAATGGGGCTCATTCAATTGGATATTGAGAGGGCTAGTGCCCTTTTTAATAGTCGAAAGTGATTGGAGGGTAACTAACCCCCCTCTCACGCCCACCATTCCTCCAAACACATCCAATCAACATTTTCAGATAGCCATTTTGTTCAACGTAGTAGAAAGTTCTGGAAATTAGGTCTTTGAGAATGACACCCCTCCCCCAGCACTCAGGGCAAGGGTTGTAAGTTATGCCCTGGGGGCATATAAGGTTTTTATTGAAAGCGTTGTCGTAGAAACTTCAAAAGGGCTCATTTGATTGGAAATTGAAAGGGCTAGTGCCATTTTTGATAGTTGAAAGTGATTGGAGAGCGACTACCACCTCTCTCTCGCCCAACACTTCCCCAAACACATCCAATCAAAATTTGAGATAGCCATTTTGTTTAACGTAGTTGAAAGTTCTGGAAATTCGGTGTTAGAGGATGACAACCACCCTAACAGACCTTAGGGTAAGGGTTGTAATTTATGCCCTGTGGGCATATAAGGTGTTTATAGTAAGCTTTGTCGTTTCCAAAAAGGCTCATTCGATTGGAAATCGAAGGCCTAGTGCCTTTTTTAATAGTCGAAAGTGATTGGAAGGCTTGACATTTTTATAGTAAAGATCGATGTGGGTATAATGTATTATTTTTTGTTGTTGTTGTTGTTTAGACCAGGGCACTTCGTATCGAAGGAGTTGTCGTGGGAACTTCGAAAAAGGCTCATTCGATTGAAAATAGAAAGGACTGATGCCCTTTTTAATAGTCGAAAGTGATTGGAGGGCAACTAATCCTCCTTCCACTCCCACCCTTCCCGCCCACCCTACCATTTGCCCATTATGTTTAAAAACTAAATGTTGCCTTTAGATAAAATCAAAATGCACTATGATAATGCCAATTCCCAATTAGGCATCTCAGCAGTATCCCAAGAACGACTGAGGGTATTATATTCAAACTTTCGGGGCTACTTCTGCTCTTAAAATTTAACCAAATCAAAATAGCGTAAGTGTATCCAAGCTATCAAAGAAAGTCAACAGATTTTTTTTTGCAAATGGTATCAAGTTTTCCATTTCAGGTCAACTAGAGGAGGTATGAAATCAAATAGTACTATTTGTGTCCAGATTTTTAAAAGTGTGTAGGTTGTTAAAAATTGCTGAAAATTTTTCTCCAGCATACAAATAGCAGGCCAAACTATAGAGTCTTAAAAAACGAAAAGATTTAAAGTATTATTTTCTCTTTCTCTGAAAAGACTATGTCAATATACGAGCAGAAATTAAACGAATTACGAATTAAATTAAACGAATTAAACGAATCTCGTAAAACGAACAGAAATTAATTAAAAAACTTTTTCCACCAAATAAGTTTTTCAAAAAAGTAAAGAACTCCATTAAATAAAAAATGAGCAAAAATAAAATCAAAGAATCTACCAAGCGTGAAACTACCACAAATCAGCATCGATAAATAAATGAAACACCAAAACGAACAGAAATTACAATAAATAACCGAGTCAAACTCAAAACGAGCAGAAATTAACATAAGTTGGGCGCAAAGCGCCTATGCCTTCCCAAGGCCAGAACAAAATTTTCATTTTACTGAAAAAATACAAATGAATGTGCATTGTCAGTTTAATATACATATACTGATATTTAGTAATCAAAATGTTAATATTATTTGATTTATTAAAGTTATGAAAGTAAAAACATTTATATTTTTTCAGTAAAGTGCAAATTTTGTTCTGGCCTTGGGAAGGCATAGGGGTTTATTTGAGGGGTATTATTGGAAAAATTTTCACACAAATTGGCTTGGAAATAATTAATCTTAAAAGACTGCTTTAAGCTGCAAGGTAACAAAAAAATTTTAATTGACAGTAAGAATTGTCTTTTTCCCGCGCATTTTTCTTCTTTCTTACTTTTGTTGATGATGACTTCCACACATCAGGATAGAGTGGGGGGAGGGAAGCATGGTCTGGAGGGGAAAATTTTCCCCTCCCAAATCAACTATATGCTCTGCTTAAACACTAATGACTTTGAGCTGACTGCGTAATTTCATGCTGAAATTTTTTTTTTCTAAATGTCTCGAATAACTAGCATGTATTATAAACATAAAAGTATATTTTTGGAATAGGAAAATGGAAGAAAAATAACCATAAAGAAAAAATGAAAGCAATATTTATGTGCGCAGACAATTTTTCGCCCCTATATTAGAAAAACTGCTCTTTTTGTGGAAAAAATGCTCCAAGAGTGCTAAGTTTTCTCAAAAGTGTTACCGCCACAGAAAAGCACTACCCATGGCAAGTGTAGTTTTTTATCAAAAACAGCTGTTTAAACAGCTGTTTTATGATTAAAAACAGCTGTTTTTAGAAACAGATCAGAAACAGAAACAGGTATTCTGTTTTTTGTTGACCTGTTCTGTTTCTGTTCTGTTTTATTCAAGCCCTGTTTATTTTTTTTCTGTTTCTTCAGAAAAACAGCACAGTGCCCATGCTTAGCGCAGCTACCCAATAGTTTTTTCAATAGTGACGGAGGTCAAGTAGCACCCACCCCACCCAACTACCCCTCTTTTCACCAAATGCATCTGAATAAAATTGTGCGATGGTAATTTTTTTTAAAATGGTCCAAAGAACATAAAACAATCCTTCGAGGGTTGGCTACCCCCCCCCCCCCCCCAAGAGCCCTAGGGCAAGGGCTTTAAGTTATGTCCTGGGGGTATATAATGTTTTTATGGAATGAGTGGTCGTACTAAATTCAGATGGGTCTCGTTTGATTTTCAATTGGAAGTTATAGTGCCCTTTTTAAAAGTCAAAGTGATTTGAGAGAAACCTCTCCCCCCACCCACGCCCATCATTTCCCATAACAAATATCCAAACAAAGTTTTCAGACGTCAATTCTTTCAGCATTGTTGAAAGGTTCCGTAATTATGCGTAGCAATAGTTATAGTAGCAGTAGTAGCACTGTGCAAAAAGCACTTTTTTTCAACACTCCCTTTAACACACGATGAAATTTTTAACTTAATACCATCAACCGGTTCTGAAGCATTGCTGATACGTCCTCTTGACAACCTATATGGGCATAGTGTGTTTCGATTTATTTCAGTACAGTTACAACATTGCCCAAAATTTTCGTCTTAATACCCTTAGGTTTATTAGTTGTAGTAGTAGCACCAGTAAATATATTAGTAGCAGTAGGAGTACAGTTAATAACAGTAGTCTAAGCTTTAGTGACACTAGTAGTAGTAGCAACAATAGCAATAGTAGCAGTAGTTGTAGGAGTAGAAGCATTAGTATTATGATGCAAGTATTGTCTTTTAGTTAGTTCAACATCCCCACAACAAGCGTTCTAAGTTTTAATTTCACACACGAAACTGTTCCTAAGATATTGCTGATGCCCTTTTGACAACCTGCATACGGATGGCAGGTTGTCATCCGTAAAACAGAAATATTTTCTGAAAATTTCACCTTCATACCTTCATAGGTTGTAGATTTTGAGCAAGCCAGAACACTCTTTAGATTCATTTAATGCTGCTTCTACGGTTACTGTAACTAACGACTCTAATGACATTAAGTTGAAACTTTAGGAAACGTTTAGAAGGAGTTTCAATCATAGGCAGCGCGCTAGCGCTGCCTAAGTAAAGAACGATGTGGGCACAATATGTTTTTTTTTCTTCAGCCGGACACTTCGTATCGAAGGAGTTGTCGTAGAAACTTCGAAAAGGGTTCATTCGATTGGAAATTGGAGTGGCTAGTGCCCTTTTTAACAGTCAAAAGTGATTGGAGGGTAACTAGCCCCCCCACGCCCATCATTCCCCCAAACACATCCAATCAAAATTTTGAGATAGCCATTTTGTTCAGCGTAGTTGATTTCCAATTAGAAAACATTTTTTTGAGGAGGACACTCCCCCAAAACCCTCAGGGCAAGGGTTTTAAGTTATGCCCCGAGGGCATATAAGAACGATGCTGGCACAATGTACTATGTATTATTTTTTTCCTTTAGAGCAGGGCACTTCATATGGAAGGGGTCGTCGTAGAAACTTCAAAAGGGGCTCATTCGATTGAAAATTGAGAGTTCTAGTGCCCTTTTTAATAGTCGAAAGTGATTGGAGGGCAACTAGCCCCCCCCCCCACGGCCATCATTCCCCAAACACATCCAATCAAAATTTCGAGATTGCCATTTTGTTCAGCGTAGTTGATTTCCAGATAGAAAATATGTTTTTAAGGAGGACAATCCCCAACAACCCTCAGGCAAGGGTAATAAGATATGCCCTGGGGGCATATAAGGTTTTTATAGAAGGCGTTGTCATAGAAACTTCAAAACAGGCTCATTCGATTGGAAATTCAAAGGGCTAGTACCCTTTTTAATATTCGAAAGTGATTGAAGGGTAACTAGCCTCCCCCCCACGTCCATCATTCCCCCAAACACATCCAATCAAAATTTTGAGATAGCAATTTTGTTCAGTGTAGTTGATTTCCAGATAGAAAATATGTTTTTGAGGAGGACACTCCCCCACAACCCTCAGAGCAAGGGTTTTAAGTTATGACCTAGGGGCATAAAAGGTTTTTTTATAGAAGGCGTTGTCGCAGGAACTTCAAACAAGGCTTATTCGATTGGAAATTCAAAGGACTAGTGTCCCTTTTAATAGTCAAAAGTGATTGGAGGGCAACTAGCCCCCCCCCACACCCATCATTCCCCCAAACACATCCAATCAAAATTTTGAGATAGTAATTTTGTTCAGTGTAGTTGATTTCCGGATAGAAAATATGTTTTTGAGGAGGACACTCCCCCACAACCCTCAGAGCAAGGGTTTTAAGTTATGCCCTGGGGGCATATAAGGTTTTATAGAAGGCGTTGTCGTAGAAACTTCTAAAAAGGCTCATTCGATTGGAAATTCGAAGGGCTAGTACCTTTTTTAATAGTCGAAAGTGATTGTAGGGCAAACAGCCCTCCCCCCCCCAAGCCCAACATTCCCCCAAACACATCGAATCAAAATTTTGAGATAGACATTTTGTTCAGCGTAGTTGATTTCCAGATCGAAAATATATTTTTGAGGAGGACATTCCCCCACAACCCTCAGGGCAAGGGTTTTAAGTTATGCGCTGGGGGCATATAAGGTTTTATAGAAGGCGTTGTCGTAGAAACTTCTAAAAAGGCTCATTCGATTGGAAACTCAAAGGGCTAGTGCCCTTTTTAATAGTCGAAAGTGATTGGAGGGCAACTAGCCCCCCACGCCCATCATTCCCCCAAACACATCCAATAAAAATTTTGAGATAGCCATTTTGTTCAGCGTAGTTGATTTCCAGATAGAAAATATATTTTTGAGGAGGACACATAAGTTGGGCGTAAAAACCCTATGCCTTCCCAAGGCACAAAATTTGCACTTTACTGAAAAAATACAAATGAATGTGCATTGTCAGTTTAATATAGATATACTGATATTTATTAATCAAAATGTTAATATTATTTGACTTATTTAAGTTATAAAAGTAAAAACATTTATATTTTTTCAGTAAAGTGTAAATTTGGTTCTGGCCGTGGGAAGGCATAGGGGTTTTACGCCCAACTTAAGTTAATTTCTGCTCGTTTTGAGTTTGATTCGGTTAATTATTGTAATTTCTGTTTGTTTTGGGTTTCATTTATTTATCGATGCTGATTTGTGGTAGTTTCACGCTGGGTAGATTATTTGATTTTATTTTTGTTCTTTTTTTTGTTTAATAGAGTTCTTTATTTTTCTTTGAAAAACTTATTTTGTGAAAAAGTTTTTTAAATTAATTAAACAAAAAACCTATATGCATGCAGGTATTAAAAGAGCATGTAAGCACTATAGGGCATATAAGGACATAGGCAGCGATTCTCTACCACAGCTAGTAATATCATTGATACTTTAAAGGGCTAATTTGACTGAATTAGCTCCATTAGTTCTAGTACCCTCTTAAGAGTCAAAAGTGATTGAAGGGCCATCAGCCCTCCTCATTAGCTCATAGTTTTCCAGACATTTCCAATCAAAATCTTAAGACAGCCATTTTTTTCAGCACAGCTGAATGGTCTAGTAACTATATCTCTAGGGTTACTGGGTAGGTCAACCCCCCAGTTATGTAATTTGCCCATTATGCTTAAAAACTAAATATTACTTTAAAATTAAATAAAAACACACTGTTTGTATGCTGGTTGCCAAAAAGATATCTCAGCAATATACCAAAAACGACTGAGGGTATTAAGTTCAAATTTCCGGGGCTACTTCTTTTACTAACTCTGCTCTTAAAATTTTACTAAATCAAAAGAGTGTAAGTGTATCCAGGCTGTGAAAGAGCATAGATATAATTTTTTGGGAATGGTAACTTATATTTATCAGGTCACTAAAGGATGTATGTGACTAAATTAAATACTACTATCTGTGTCATGATTTTCAAAAGAGTTTATGTTGTTAAAAATTGCTGAAAAAGTTTCTCCAGCCTATAAATAGCTGCCAAAACAATAAATTCTTAAAGGAAAATCGGAAAGATTCAAACTATTATTTTCTTTTTCCCTGAAAAAGCCTATGTCAATATAAACGCACAGAAATTAATAAAAATGACTTTTCCCACAAAATAAGTTTTTCAAAAAAAGTAAAGACCTCCATTAAACCAAAACTGAACAAAAATATACTCAGATAATCTACCAAGCATACAACTACCACAAATCAGTATCAATAAATAAATGAAACCCAAAACGAACAGAAATTAATATAAGTAGGGTTCAAAACCCCTATGCTTTCTAAAAGCCAGAATATAATTTGTACTTTACACAAAAAAATTCTTTTAAATGTTTTCACTTTTTTAACTTTAAGAAACCCTTCTTTCACTGTAAAGCCTGAAAGTTGGATTGAACCACTTTTCCTTACAACTTTTGGTTGATACACGCTCTTCAAACAAGTACTTAAAACCATATCGAAATAATGCCTACTGAGAACATATAGCACATCTCAGCTCTTTTAAGTACTCACGATTCATATTCATAATTGATCACACTAAAGAAGCTTCTTGCATCCCGATCTTAGTCTGAAGACCTATCCCCTACTCTTCCTTCAAAATTCTACTTTTTACATCTTTAAACGTCCACTGTTTTTACTATCAATACTACACATTCAAGAGCTATTCACATTATTGTATTGGTTGCCAATTTTTTAGTTGTTGTGCTTTTGTTAGGATTTTCTTGTTTATTTTTTTTTTTTGGACTTCGAAATTCGAATTCGGCCCTTCAGCGCTGATGATAGTAATTTCTCGAAATAAATATCGATCTATCTACCTTTTCATCCTCATTTATTCCTAGTCTAAGCAATTTCGTCTTCTTAACATTAATTTCCAAAAATGTTCTCACCCTTTGGACTTTCAACACCTCCAAACATTCATTCCTTTTGCTAACATTTTAATCTAGGACCAAAAAGTATGGGTAACTTGCAAGAGTGGCAACTGGCACTGGTGTCGACAAAAAAGACCTGCCCCATGGAGCCCCATGGAGCGTTTGGTAGCACATGACATTTTTTTTCCAATGTAATGAGAAGACTAATCAATTTCAAATTGTAGTTGGTAAATATCAAAGTAGTAATAAGTGTTTGATCGCAGTTTCTGATAGAAAAACGATTACAGAGGTTAGAAAAATACCAGTGTCACCAAATGCTAGATGGCGTTAATCTGCACAATTGAAGCATAGGAGATTTCAACCTTCCCATTTGATACCTTGTTCTCCATTGCCCGTTACGTTCCTTAGAAAACAGCCCGTAAGGAACGATAAGACAAAACTAAGCTCAAAAACTGATTCCACACCGAACACACTAGCCTCGCTTCTTATCTTAACTGCAGCAATATTATTCTTGGACATAGCACAAACAAAATTTATTATACTCCGTTATATCGTGCAAGAATAGGGCCATCACTAAAACTTTTCTTATCAGGTGAATAAAATGCCTGTTCATAATCTATAAAACTCAAGACACTAATCACTACTCACTTTAACATACACTTAACGTACCCAGAGCAGAAGGTGTCTCACAATTCAGACATATCTTAGTTATTGAGACACGTCTGTCATAATCTCAATGCAAGTGTCAATGTTGTGTCAACAAATCCTCTCCCCTTCGTAAAACCCCTCCTATCTTCTCTTAAAAATTCATCTACAGAATCTCTTAGTCTAATAAGCGTCATCAAGCAAGACACCTTGCTTCCAACGGACATGAAACTGATGCTTCAAAAACACTTTGTCTTGATTAATTTCGTAGAAATTTTTTGATTTGTTTCGATACTGTATTAAAATTATTGTTTCAATAAAACGAAAATTAACAGTAATTTTTTTCGCTGATTTTTTTTTATTATTGAGAGTATGACCTGATACAATTGTATACGGGGTGAACTATTTCTCAAACAATTATGGCTGCATCGATAGGCATAAGCTCACAGAACGAAATTTAGAACGAGTTTTGTCCTATTGACAACACTTGCACCGCAAATATTTTTCTTTAGCTGATTAATCATTTTTGAATTATTGGTTAGGTTTACTGCCACAATTAGAATTTTTGCCTGAAAAATAGCCATTAATGCCAAAGTGGTTTGTTTAAGTTATTGTTTTCGAGAAATAAAATAAAATATCTGCCAGTCCAAAATCTTTGAAAAAAAAAAAAAAAAAACAACTAGAAAACGGACGAATTTGAAGGTGAAAAAGCACATGTTATAGGAGGAAGATCAAAAGCTACACATTACAAAAGTTTACAATGAATACAAGGTTCAGTCGTAAGACTGTAGAATCCTCCTGAATTCTGTGAAACGTAAATATGTCTCTGTGGAAACAAACACCTGTCATCCCAACAATTCAGCTATGCCAGCATTTAACTATCGCTTACTATTGGCATTTACATAGCTTCGACCGTCGTCATCCTCCCCCTCCCCCCTCAATAAAAGCTATAACATGAATTAAACACCAAGGGCTCAATTACAATTTTGAAATAGTGATGTGAAACAACAAGTTGGACTTAATCCTTTCTGATGCAGGCAAGGTGGATGTTAGGGTGGCATTTTGCTCGAAGTTCAATTGTATAAGGCCATACATAGAAGTAGGAAAAAGGAAAAAAGCAAGTTTTTTTGAAAATAAGCTTCTCACACGACTTCTTGACGACACTATGGCAATTATATTATAGTAAACAAATGGTGTAGAAAATAAACATACATCACGAATATATTAAGATATAATACAAAACTATACCTGAACGACACGACACAAGGAGACTTTTTGATAGCGGATTCTAGATCATTATTTCTTCCATAAAATTTATATTTCACATAAAAAAAGAGTAGAAGCACTCAACACATTTTATACACATCCTACCTTTAAAAAGGGATACCACCAGCTGGCTAATTTGACAGTGTATTTATATATACAAATCTTTAAATTAGCCAACCGGCCAACCAGTATTTTAAACCTAGGAGTCGAGCTGGACATAAGGAAACATATTAAGAAAACAATTAGTACTCCATGATATGCAGAATAATCCTAGTTAACACATTTTGCAGTGGTAGAGCCTTTATCTTCGCCTTTTTCCTTGTTTTCTCAGTTTTTCTAAGAAATTCATAAATTTCTTAGAACCTATATATTTGCAGAATATATACCCCAACTCCCCTAATGTGCAAATATATATCTAGAATTACATCCTGATCTAAATATAACATCCATTTGCATCACGAATGAACTTTACTCCCATATTAGCCATATGGTGGATGTCCCTTTAAAAAGGATGAGTTGACAACAATCTTGGAATATTATACTGAAGAGATGAAGAATATGGACATTCGACCACAGTTTTACTTTCGCAGCGTCTTCCTGAAAGGGATTTGGCTTTGATGAATTACATGGATTGGATTATTTTGGTGTGCACATGTTTTCTAAGATTTGATTTTCTAAAATGTTTTTTAAAATATGATTCAGTTCCTTTCAATTATACTTCATAGAATAGTATAATATTTTAACAGTCACTTCCTAAGTTACTATTGGCAACTATGTATGCAAATAAGTTACTATGTATGCAAACTTGTATCGTCATGAAGTAAAACCAGCCGATATGACACCCGTTCTTTCTCTCATATACACACATACATCTAGTTTTTTTTTTTTATTCTTCAACACTTCTCTTAGTCTAATTAGCTCGACTTGATAAGCATTCAACTTTATCCATATTTACCTGGTTACAAAAACTCCTTTTCAATTGTCTTATAATTCATTCAGATAATTCTAAGCATTTTCAAAAAAAGACAAAACAATAGTTCACAAGAATGTCTTTCTTGGGCGGAAAAAAAAAATTCTCAATTTTCATTTCTTATAGACCTAAGTATTTATAAGTTTATATAAGCCTACCTTGTTGTTAATATCATAGCCAGAAACTGAATAGGTATACATCAGATAGCTACCTCCTTGACTAGCAGTGGGACTACATTCAGGCTGATCAGGATCATGTTCAGATCCCCAATTATGACCAAATTCGTGAGCAGTGACCAAATCAGCTTCGCGAGTTATTACTCTTTGTCCATAATGATTCCGGCTCGAGCTTAATCCCGAATTTAGATATAATGTATAGCCACTTTTGAAATATTCTGAAAAGACATATCGAATAGAAAATAATATTTAGTGACTTTCATTTTACAGATAATGATACAAAATGGGGTTTTTATTCCCATAACACAGTGTAAAACAGCAAATTGATTTATTTTTCAACTTTTTCTTGGATTATGAGCAAACGGTTATGTCATATTTGGGAATCGTGTTGATATTTAGAACTTTGAGCTGGCAGGAAAACAACTACCATAATCACCAATAGCACATTTTATGATAGGAGCAGAAAGAGTACTTTAGAGGTAATGAGAGAAGTTAAGGGATAAATGGTGAAGACATTTTTGAGAGTATCTCCTCTCGAAACGCCAAAGAAAATGTTCAAATCACAGGGGCAAAATCGAAAGAGAAGTTTAAGGGATACATGGTAAAAAGAAATACGAAAATATCTCCTCTTGTAAACGCAACTGAAAATGGCAAAACCACTGTGTCAAAATGGCAAGAGAAGTTTCAGGGATATATGAAAAGAAATATGAAAGTATATCCTCTCGTAAACACCAATGAAAATGGCAAAATCACCGTAGGAAAATCGAAAGAGAAGTTTAAGGGATACATGGTGAAAAGACATTCGAAAATATCTCCTCTCGTAAACGCCAATGAAAATGGCAAAATCACTGTGGCAAAATGGCAGGAGAAATTTAAGGGATACATGGTTAAAAGAAATATGAAAATATCTCCTCTCGTAAACGCCAATGAAAATGGCAAAATCACCGTAGGAAAATCGAAAGAGAAGTTTAAGGGATACATGGTAAAAAGAAATACGAAAATATCTCCTCTTGTAAACGCAACTGAAAATGGCAAAACCACTGTGTCAAAATGGCAAGAGAAGTTTCAGGGATATATGAAAAGAAATATGAAAATATATCCTCTCGTAAACACCAATGAAAATGCCAAATCACCGTGGCAAAATGGAGAGAGAAGTTTAAGGGATACATGGTGAAAAGACATTCGAAAATATCTCCTCTCGTAAACGCCAATGAAAATGGCAAAATCACTGTGGCAAAATGGCAGGAAAAATTTAAGGGATACATAGTAAAAGACATACAAAAATATTTCCCTTCGTAAATGCCAATGAAAATGGCAAAATCACCGTGGCAAAATGGTAAGAGAAATTTAAGGGATACATGGTGAAAAGAAATACAAAATATTTCCCTTCGTAAATACCAATGAAAAAGGCAAAATTAACGTGGCAAAATGGCAAGAGAAGTTTAAGAAATACATGGTGAAAAGACACACAAAATGGCAAGAGAAGTTTAAGGGATAAACGGTGAAAAGACATACGAAAATATCATCTCTCTAAAGCGCAATGAAAATGGCAAAATCACTGTCTTATCAGTATTGTTGCCAAACTTACAAACTCCGAAGTTGGGAGCTATTTTATTAGTGGAAAAAATCCTTTGGAGTTCAACGAACACTAATTGAAGCAGTTCTTAAATGTTTATAAAACTGAGCTCGTTCACATAATAAAATAATGAAAAGGTAACTTAACATTACCATATAGTCCACTGTATAAAAATGAAACATAAAATTAGATTAATTGACAAAGAAAGAACAAAACATGAAATGATTCAAGAAAGATAAGAGTTGGAAAAAAAGGGTACAAAACTGATCTCATCACCACTGCAATCAATTTTTTGTAAGAGTAGGGGAAGTCATTTAGAAGTCAAGAGAACTTTGTGGGTTAAAGGTAAAAACAAACATAAAAATATATCTTCTCGTAATAAAAATGACACATAAAAAATAATAAAAATGACACAAATATACTAAAAAAAGACATCAGTTGACACATAGGTTGGGAGTTAAGTCCATAAATATTTTATTAATACAGCATTTCTAGCAAAAAAGGGATTCGACGATAGCATAAACTAACTTCAATGGGAACCAAAGAAAAATTCAGGAATAAGTAAGATAATTAAAGCTTTAAGAAGAAACTTTCACATCATTGTAAAGCAAAACAACATAAAATAAAGCCAACAAGTTAATCAATCTTGTATCAAAGGCCCTTTCCTAGTATAAAGGCGCGTAATAACACTTCAATCACTATTGTTCAGAGTAGAATTATAGTAACAAATTGAACAGAAACTTTTAGAGATCTTATCCGATTTAAATATAAAAGAACGTAAAATATTCCTTAATATATTGAAGAAAATAAAAAATCAAAAAAGTTATGAGCAGCAGCTTCACATACCAGGAGTACAGATACCACCAACAGAATTCCTTCGAGGTGATCCAACATAAGCCAATCCTAAAATTCCTCCATCAAATTTAATATCCGTGAATAAGTGAGCTAAGCAGTAGTCTTTGTGTCCGTACTCCCGACTAAAAACCTTCAATGAAATAAATTAAGTAAGCTATTCATATTAGTTATGAAATCGTGAGTAAGGATAATAACACATGAAAGCCTGGCTACTTCAAACTTGAAGAATACATGGCTCATGGGAAACTCGGGAATGCATGACGCAATGAAGTGCAAACGGACTATGTTTGAACGATTTACAATGCATAATTTCAGATATTACGCATAGCATTATATTTTAATCCCTGCGTCTGAGGAAGATATTTATTTATGACTTTGATCCAATCATTTTCTGAATTATTCTAAATAACTCATGACCACTAAGTCCAAAATCAGTTTGAGAGTTCAAGATGCGAGGGTAGACATAAAAATTAATGTTAAAAAGACTAAATATCTTAAACTGGGAATTAATGAGAATAAACAGATGATGGTTCCATCGAAATTGACCAAGCGGGGGACTTCACTTACCTAGGTAGCATTTTTAGTAAAGGAAAGTTGATCTATTGAAGATATGAGAAGTGAAAAAACTAAGGCACATGATATGTTTTCTCGAGTTAAATTTTTTTAAAAGAATAACAAGATGAGTTAGAAGTAATTTGTAGTTGTAAGATTAGCTTACAAGGGCCCACGGTAAATAGAGCTGTTGAGAACCATTCAAAAACATGGGTACTATGAAAAGCTGAGGAAGATATGCTAAATCTTTTACACAGAAATTGTCTAAGGATAGTCCAAGCATAGTTTATAGACCAAATTGGTCTGAGCAGAAAATGTAGTCAATTCCACTCCCTCTATTTACTATGAAAAAAAGGTTAAGACGAAGAATTAAGCAAGACAAAACGGGTTTTAATTTCAACAAAGCAGTGAACAAAAAATAAAAACGAAACAACACTTTAATTAAAAAATATTCTGAATATTTCGGCCCCGCGTCCGGGAACCTTTCTAGACAAAAAAAAAAGATAAAAAAAATATGTAAAAAAAAATAACAAACAAAAAAAAAACACGACGACTAAACACACGAAGAAGAAAAAATAAATAAGATCAGCTTACATTATAAACAAACTTCCAGCACTGATACTAACATAAGAATAAAACCAAAGGGAATGTCTATAGTGAGACCATGGATCACTCTCCTCTCAACATTCAGTGTATAAATGGGAATCTATTAAAAGTGAAGACTACATTTACTTGAACAAACAAAGAAGCTCAGCAAACCCCAGGTCCATCACAACTAACTAAATCTCACAAGTTAAACAACAATCGTTGCTTTTCGTTTTTTCCGTTGAAAAAGGCTGCCGAACGAGGCGCCGAATCAGAATATTTTTAAATTAAAGTGTTGTTTCCTTTCTATTTTTATTCACTGCTTTGTTGAAATTAAAACCCGTTTTTTGTTGCTTAATTTTTCGTAAACGGAAAAGCAGTGTGGTCTAAGAAATTATTTAGGTTAAGGCGATTGGCCACGTTTTACAAATGAACGATGATTTTGTCGAAAGCTGTGTTTTTTAATAATGAAGCAGGGTTAAAAGGAGAAGCAGAGCCTCCAAATGAAAGAGGTTAGAAGACAAGATATGGAGATACCAGGCACTTCAAGGGAGGGAGTGGAGAGCGAAGATCAGAGTAGTGGGTTAGATGAGGAGAATGCGCTATGGTATTGACCTTAGGTGGTTTGGTGCAGTAATGAGTTGTTAGAGATAGTAATGCTAGTAGTCTAACAGTTAAAGCATAAATAATTTACTACTGCGTTTCTAATACCGCTAAAGAACTTTACCTGTTAGTGGTTAGCAGTGCAACTCATTCTTTGCTAATTACCATTGCTATTAACTTGCAAAATTAATTCTCAATCGTTCCAGCCATTACGTGATTGAGCAGGTTTGTGTTGATACTCTGCGGTCTACTTCATACAGGCATTTGGTGACACTTCTCAAAGGAACTCTTTATAATCAATACCCCCCCCCCCCCACCAGAAAACAAAAAATAAAGAAGGCACAGGATCTTGCAGTATTCATGAAAAATCTGATACTTTTCTGGTGATTCTTTTTTCCATTATTCCCCCCTCCCTCTCTTTCTTCGGAAAAAATTTCTATAGGTGACTTAGAGCTTGGCATAGAATGGAGCATTGGAATAGCTCTTCCTCTATCATAATAAAATATTTTGTTGTTACTTAAAAAAAAGCACAGATATTAGCAAATCTTATAATGCAGAAAAGACAACCCCTATATGATAACAGAAATAGCAATTAATTAATCATGATTTAGTTTCAGAGATATACAAAGAAAAAATGTAACCTAGACATTTATCCTGTTCCAGATATTATATTGTAACTAAATCATATCTACAGATCCGGGGGATCTTAAGGCTCTCAACGCGATTAAGGTATGCTATCCATCCACCAAAATATTTATATTTTACGGTTTTTCAAAATTTACGTGCTTTAAGCACTTGTGAATAAAAACAACATTTAGCTTTTGTGAGTTTAGATAAAAAATACATATTGAAAGTTACATTTTTATATTCATGATTTTGGAAAATTTTATTCTTAATTTTCCAAAACACTTGATTTGTTCCGATGTACTTTTCTTGCAGAATTACTGTTTGAATTGGCCTTATTTATTCAATATAACACGAAAGTATATGTAGCACGAATCTCCTTTTCTCCTTCTTTTGTTTACTTTTTCTTACCTCTAGCATTTACGTTTTAGCTGAATATAGTGAAAATTACTTACACCAATACATTCTTAATAAGATAATGTTGCCCATGAAGGAAAAGAGAATGTTTTAGCAAAAGTACCAAGCATCGAGAAGAAAGAAAAAAGGGCATACAGTAAGCTAGTTTAAAGTTTTTACCGAATAAGAAATAACAAAAGTAAGACTAGGTATGCGCGTCCATGAATTACACGTTAAATGTACCTGAAACAATAAAGAAAAATGTTCGGATCCGAGACTTCTCATTACATTAATGTTTTAAAGCGTTTTTTTTTCTTTCAAGTCTTTGCGTCCGTACCAAAGATTATGGGTAACTTACAAGAGTGGGAACTGGCGCTAGTGTCGACAAAAAAACTCAACGCCATTTAGCGCTTGGCGACACATACATTTTTATTTCAGTGTAATAATAATTAGTCTAATTTGTTTAGTTGGTAAAATTGATGCAGTAATAAGTGCCGAATCTCAGTTCCTGACAAAAAAACATTAACAAATTTTGATAGTAATGCATACAAAGTACATAAATAGCTCAATAGCCAAAAAAGAGGACCAACTTCAGAGGTTAGTTAATTAATTTAGTCTAACTTATCAATTTACCTTACCTAACTTATCTTTTGAACGAATATTTTTCATAATTATTTTTTTTTCTATTCAGTTCTACGAAAAATATGAGAATGTTCACTTGAGATTTTAGGACAGTTTTTGACCGATCGCTCGAATATTTGCTTATGCCTCTCATGTGAGCCTACTCTTTAAGGCTTATTCCAACTGCACATTGTTTCTAGTAATTTCTAAAAATAATTTCTATGGATCCAAAAACAGCATTTAAAGATTACAAATAAAACCCGAATCTATATATACAAAAGAAATATTTCTTCAATTAAGAAATTAAAGAGCTTTATTTTCATGATTAAAAGTTTTCAGTCAAACGCTTTGAGACTATTTCTCAAAATCCGTATTTCTAGAACGGCGGCATACCTGTTTAGCGCAGCGTGTTAAAAGCAAAAATAGCTCACCAACCTCAAGAAGGGTTCTAACATCCCAGGAGCTCCGTTCCATATTATAGTGCAGCTCTCCATCCCTCACCCGGTTTGGCTCTGAGTGAACTATTATTTTCTTAATGACAAAACCCATACCCGTTATTGCACCATCTGTTTGATCAGGATGGTCACGAAAAACTGTCTCAGCATAGATTGAATGAACTCTATCAACCAAACTGATCTGTAATTCAGAGCTACAAGTAGAGGAGTTAACGTTGATACCAATGACAAAAAGGATTGAAGGCGGTAAATCAACAATGCTCAAGAATAATAATAATAAAAAAAGTAACAACGAGCAAAAGTATTTATCAGACCGATGGTGAGTCAAAAAGCTATAGCTCCCTCACCATATATTGGCTAAACTCAGGTTAAGAAGTTGATCTCAAATGTGAAATGTATGAAGAGAGTAATATGTAGCAATACCAATATATAAAAACAAATGACTATGAGTGTGCATTAATACGTGGTAATATGCAGTAATGTAGTAATATGTAGTATACATAATATGTAGTAATATTAAAAAAAAATACGAGTGTAGTTATTTAGAATAAAATAATAATTAAACAATTAATTAAAAAAAAGAAAAGTTTATTTTGTAATTAGTAGTAAATAAAGCAAGTCAAGTCAAGTCAAACTGTAGTGGCAGAGTAGAATAGAAGAATATTTTTAATTCCATAATGACAATAAGAATTAGCAGAGGATAGTTTTTGTTAAGTAATATTAAGTCATTAGGGTATGTAAACTTGCGTTTATTTAGTTGTATGCTAAATCAATCGAGTTCGTTGGTTTTTGAATTATCAACTTGATGGAAGTGATAAAAGACTTGAGAGCCATGACTAATTAGAGTAAAGCCAAGACAGATAGTCTCCGTGAGAGGTATAGCTTACTTTACTTTTTCAGAATTGTATAAAAACGATTAATTTCACTTGTTGGTGAAAGTCTATCATCCATCTTAGGGCAGAACTGATGTAGACAGGTATAGAGCAAGAGTAATTCAATTGGTCTATCCGTTCTGTGAACCGTTTGAAGGCAATCGGAGACCCAAAAATGATTGAAAAATTTATGCTAAATAAACATAAGTAAGTTTGCATTTATTCTTATTCAGTGATATTAAGTTATTCGGGTATTTAAACTAACATTTATTGAGCTGCGGCAACAACATTTTAATTTTGTCTCGCCTTTTCCTTTCCTGTGCCACTGATGCCATATTGCAGCGAGTGAACAGTAAGGGTTTAACCTCTGCGGGTTTTACGAGAAGAGTGAACTTCCAGCCGGATTGACATAAGATCAAACAGTTCGTGTAACAAGCTGTATGTAAAGAGCGACCTGGTTCAATAGTAACTGAAGCTCCAAAAAAGGAATTTTGATACCAAAAGATGTATCAAAAGAATTGAGTTTTATACTAAATTCAAATATATAAGTTTCTTTAAGTTTAATTTTATCCATCAAAGGTTACGAGCCTGAGAAAATTTGCCTGATTTTTGAAAAAAGGCGAAAACTCCCTCTAAAAGTCATAGAACCTTAGTGAAGAGTTTCAAGTGCATATCTGAAAAAATGTGGAATTTTGTATTTTTTGCCAGAAGAGCGATCACGGATGCGTGTTTTTTTTGTTTATTTGTTTTTCCAAGGGGTGACTTTATCGACCCAGTGGCCCTAGAATATCGTGAGAGGGCTCATTCGAACTGAAATTAAAAGTTCTAGTGCCCTTTTCAAGTGATCAAAAATAGGAGGGCAACTAGACCCCCTCCTACGCTTCTTTTTTTCAAAGTCGTCAGATCAAAATTTTGAGATAGCCATTTCAGCATAGTTGAAAGGCCGAATAACTATGCCTTTGGGGATATCATGACCCTCCTACAGCCCCTAGGGAAAGGTCTTTAAGTTACAAAATTTGTCAGTTGTTTACGCATAGTATTTGTCATTGGGAAGTATACATACATTTTTCGGGGCAGGGGGTAGAATTATCTGCTGGTGCGATTTTCCAAGGGGTTAATTTTCCATAGGGAGGGAAGTTTCCACGGTGTTAATTTTTCATGGGAAATTTTACACTGGAGGAATTTGTCTGAATTCCCATAGAAAATTCTTCTAATGTCTTGCTTTCTCATTGCCGACTCAATTTTACGCCTATAGATGTTAAGGGTAATTTTCCGGGGTAAATTTTCACCAGGATTGGATTGTCTAGAGAATAAATCCTTGGGGAGAAGGAATATTTCTGTGGAGGAGTAGCCAGATTTCCCGGAATTATTTAAAAAACGAGTTTTTCAACTGAAAGTAAGGAGCAACATTAAAACTTAAAACGAACAGAAATTATTACGTATGTGAGGGGGGTTACTTCTCCAAACCACCTCGCTCTTTACCCTAAAGTTTGAATTCTGTCCCAATTCTTTAAGAGCAACTCCTGAAATATTATGTTCGTTTAATTAGAATAGTAAGAAGCTTTTTTAAAAGTATAAGAAACCTTTAGCGTAAAGAGCGAGGTGATTTGGAGTGGTAACCCCTCTCATTTACGTAATAATTTCTGTTCGTTTAAGTTTTAATGTTGCTCCTTACTTTCAGTTGAAAAAACTAGTTTTTTTGTTATTTAATTTTACATCTTAAAAAGCTATGTATAATTTTTGCCAGGGGCCAAAAAGTATGGCTTTGCTTGTCCTTGTGCCAGAGAGACAATGTAAGGGATCAAGTGGAGTTTATCGGGTCTATCATAGGCAGCGCGCTAGCGCTGCCTAAGTAAAGAACGATGTGGGCACAATGTGTTTATTTTTGGCTTTTCTCCATACCCGGGCACTTCGTATCGAAGGAGTTGTCGTAGAAAGTTCGGAAAGGGCTCATTCGATTGGAAATTGGAGTGGCTAGTGCCCTTTTTAATAGTCAAAAGTAATTGGAGGGTAACTAGCCCCCCCCACGCCCATCATTCCCCCAAAGAAATCCAATCAAAATTTTGGGATAGGCATTTCGTTTAGCGTAGTTGATTTCCAGATAGAAATTATGTTTTTGAGGAGGACACTCCCCCACTGCCCTCAGGGCAAGGGTTTTAAGTTATGCCCTGGGGGCATATAAGGTTTTTATAGAAAGCGTTGTCAAAGAAACTTCAAAAAAGGTTCATGCGATTGGGAATTCAAAAGGCTAATTCCCTTTTTAATAGTCGAAAGTGAATGGAGGGCAAGTAACCCCCCTCTCACGCCCACCTTTCCCCCAAAGATATCCAATCAAAATTTTAAGATAGCCATTTTGTTCAATATAGTTGAAAGTTCTGGAAATTAGGTCTTTGAGGATGACAACCCCCCACAGCCCTCAGGACGAGGGCTTTAAGCTATGCCATGGCGGCATATAAGGTTTTTATAGAACGCGTTGTAGTAGAAACTTCGAAAAGGACTCATTCGATTGGAAATTGAAATGGCTAGCGCCCTTTTTAATAGTCGAAAATAATTGGAAGGCAACTAACACCCCTTCCACGCCTACCGTTTCCCCAAACACATCCAATCAACATTTTGAAATAGCCATTTTGTTCCACGCAGTTTAAAGTTCAGGAAATTATACCTGTTAGCAGGACAGTCGCCCAAAAGTCTTCAGGGCATGGGTTATAAGTTATGCACTGGTTTCATATAAGGTTTTATTGAACGCTTCGTAGTAAAAACTTGAAAATGGGCTCATTCGATTGGAAATTCAAAGGGCTGGTGCCCTTTTTAATAGTCGAACGTGATTTGATGGCAACTAACCCCCCTCTCACGCTCACCTTTTTCCCAAACACATTGAGATAGCAATTTTGTTCAGCATAGTTGATTTTCAGATAGAAAATATGTTTTTGAGGAGGACACTCTCCCACAATCCTCAGGGCAAGGGTTTTAAGTTATGCCCTGGGGGCATATAAGGTTTTTATAGAAGTTGTTGTCGTAGAAACTTCAAAACAGGTTCATTCGATTGGAAATTGAAGTGGCTAGTGCCCTTTTTAATAGTAGAAAGGGATTGGAGGGCAACTCCCCCCCGCCCATAATTCCCCCAAACACATCCAATCAAAATTTTGAGATAGCCATTTTGTTCAACGTAGTTGATTTCAAGATAGAAAATATGTTGTTGAGGAGGACACTCCCCCAAAACCCTCAGGGCAAGGGTTTTAAGTTATGCCCTGGGGGCATATAAGGTTTTTATAGAAGGTGTTGTCGTAGAAACTTCAAAACAGGCTCATTCGATTGGAAATTGGAGTGGTTAGTCCCTTTTTAAGTCAAAAGTGATTGAAGGGCAACTAGCCCCCCCGCACATCATCCCCCCAAACACATCCAGTCGAAATTTCGAGATAACCATTTTGTTCAGCGTAGTTGATTTCAAGATAGAAAATATGTTTTTGAGGAGGACACTCCCCCACAACCCTCATGGTAAGGGTTTTAAGTTATGCCCTTGGGGCATTTAAGGTTTTTATAGAAGGTGTTGTCGTAGAAACTTCAAAACAGGCTCATTTGATTGGAAATTCAAAGAGATAGTGCTCTTTTTAATAGTCGAAAGTGATTGGAAGGCAACTAGCCCCCCCCCACCCCACGTCCATCATTTCCCCTAACACATCTAATCAAAATTTTGAGATAGCCATTTTGTTCAGCGTAGTTGATTTCCAGATAGAAAATTTGTTTTGAGGAGGACACTCCCCATAGCCCTCAGGGCAAGGGTTTTAAGTTATGTCCTGGGGGCATATAAGGTTTTTAAAGAAGGTGTTGTCGTGGAAACTTCAGAACAGGCTCATTCGATTGGAAATTGGAGTGGCTAGTTCCCTTTTAATAAGGATTGGAGGGCAACTAGCCCCCCCCCCCCACACCCATCATTCCCCCAAACACATCCAACAAAAATTTTGAGATAGCTATTTTGTTCAGCATAGTTGATTTCCAGACAAAAAAACATATTTTTGAGGAGAAAACTCCCCCAGAACCCTCAGGGCAATGATTACAAGTTATGCCCTAGGGGCATATAAGGTTTTTATTGATTTCTTGTCGTAGAAACTTCAAAAAGGGCTAATTCGATTTGAAATTGAAAGGGCTAGTACCTTTATTAATAGTCGAAAGTGATTTGAGGACAACTAACCCCCCTCTCACGCCCACCTTTTCCCTAAACACATCCAATCAAAATTTTTAATAGCCATTTTATTCAACGTAGTTGAAAGTTTTGTAAATTAGGTCTTTAAGGATGACAACCCCTCCCCCCACAGCCCTCAGGGCAAGGGTTGATAGGGTTAATAGATGAAAGTGATTGGAGGGCAACTAGCCCCCTCCCCACGCCCATTATTCCCCCAAACACATCCAATCAAAATTTTGAGATAGCCATTTTTTTCAGCGTAGTTAATTTTCAGATAGAAAATGTATTTTTGAGGAGGACACTCCCCTACTACCCTCAGGGCAAGGGTTTTCAGTTATGCCCTGGGGGAATATAAGGTTTTTTTTATAGAAGGCGTTGTCGTAGAAACTTCAAAAGGGGCTCGTTCGATTGGAAATTTAAAGGGTTAGTGCCCTTTTTAATAGTCGAAAGAGATTGGAGGGCAACTAGCCCCCCCCGGCGCCCATCATTCCCTCAAACACATCCAAATAAAATTTTGAATAGCCATTTCATTCAAAGTAGTTGAAAGTTTTGTAAATTAGGTCTTTAAGGATGACAACCCCTCCCCCCACAGCCCTCAGGGCAAGGGTTGTAAGTTATGCCCTGGGAGCATAAAAAGTTTTTATTGAAAGCGTTGTCGTAGAAACTTCAAAAGGGCTCATTCAATTGGAAATTGAAAGGGCTAGTGTCTTTTTTTAATAGTTGAAAGTGATTGGATAGCGACTAACGCCCCTCTCACACCCACCATTTTCCCAACCACATCGAATTAAAATTTTGAGATATCCATTTTGTTCAACGTAGCTGAAAGTACTGGAAATTAGGTCTTTTAGGATGATAACCCCCTCAGAGCCCTCCGTGCAAGGGTTGTTAGTTATGCCCCGGGGCATATAAAGTTTTTATTGAAAGCGCTGTCGTAGAAACTTCAAAAGAGTTCATTCAATTGGAAATTGAAAGGGCTAGTGCCTTTTTTAATAGTTGAAAGTGATTGGATAGCGACTAACACCCCTCTCACGCCCACCATTTTCCAAAACACATCCAATCAAAATTTTGAGATATTCATTTTGTTCAACGTAGTTGAACGTTCTGGAAATTAGGTCTTTTAGGATGATAACCCCCTCAGAGCCCTCAGTGCAAGGGTTGTAAGCTATGCCCTGGGTATATATAAGGTTTATATAGAAAGTTGTTGCATAAATCATAGGCAGCGCGATCGCGTTGCCTAAGTAAAGAACGGGGACACTCGAGACCGAGACAAGAAACGGAAACTATGTAAAGAGGAGGACACTCCCCCACAGTCCTCAGGGAAAGGGTTTTAAGTTATGCCCTGGGGGCATATAAGAACGATGTTGGCACAATGTATTATTTATTATTTTTTCCTTTAGAGCAGGGCACTTCGTATCGAAGAAGTTGTCGTAGAAGCTTCGAAAAGCGCTCATTCAATTGGAAATTAGAGTGGCTTGTGCCCTTTTTAATAGTCGAAAGTGAATGGAAGTTAACTAACACCCCTTCCACGCCCACCATTTCCCGAGACACATCCAACCAAAATTTTGAGATAGGCATTTTGTTCAGCGTAGTTGATTTCCAGATAGAAATTATGTATCGAAGGAAGTTATGGCACTTCGTATCGAAGGAGTTGTCGTAGTAAGTTCGGAAAGGGCTCATTCGATTGGAAATTGGAGTGGCTAGTGCCCTTTTTAATAGTCAAAAGTAATTGGAGGGTAACTAGCTCCCCCCACGCCCATCATTCCCCCAAAGAAATCCAATCAAAATTTTGGGATAGGCATTTCGTTTAGCGTAGTTGATTTCCAGATAGAAATTATGTTTTTGAGGAGGACACTCCCCCACTGCCCTCAGGGCAAGGGTTTTAAGTTATGCCCTGGGGGCATATAAGGTTTTTTTATAGAAAGCGTTGTCAAAGAAACTTCAAAAAAGGTTCATGCGATTGGGAATTCAAAGGGCTAATTCCCTTTTTAATAGTCGAAAGTGAATGGAGGGCAAGTAACCCCCCTCTCACGCCCACCTTTTCCCCAAAGATATCCAATCAAAATTTTAAGATAGCCATTTTGTTCAATATAGTTGAAAGTTCTGGAAATTAGGTCTTTGAGGATGACAACCCCCCACAGCCCTCAGGACGAGGGCTTTAAGCTATGCCATGGCGGCATATAAGGTTTTTATAGAACGCGTTGTAGTAGAAACTTCGAAAAGGACAAAATTTTGAGATAGGCATTTTGTTCAGCGTAGTTGATTTCCTGATAGAAATTATGTTTTTGAGGACAGTCCCCCTTAGGGCAAGCCTACAGGGCAAATGTTGTAAGCTAAGCCCTGGGGGCATAATAGAAGGTTTATAGAAGGCGTTATCGTAGAAACTTTAAAAAAGGCTCATTCTATTGGAAATTCAAAGGGCTAGTGCCCTTTGAAATATCTCGAAATTGATTAGAGGGTAACTAACCCGCCTTTCACGCCCACCTTTTCCCTAAGCACGTCTAATAAAAACTCTGAGATAGCCATTTTATTCAACGTAGTTTTAAGTTCTGGAAATTAGTTCTTTGAGGATGACAACCCTCCAGAGCCCTCAGGGCAAGGGTTGTAAATTATGTAAATAAGGCTGTAATAATATACTAACACCTCTTCCACGCCCACCATTTCCCGAAACACATCCAATCCAAATTTTGAGATAGCAATTTTGTTCAGCGTAGTTGATTTCCTGATAGAAATTATGTTTTTGAGGACAGTCCCCCTTAGGGCAAGCCTACAGGGCAAATGTTGTAAGCTAAGCCCTGGGGGCATATACGGTTTTTATATAAGGCGTTGTCGTAGAAACTTCAAAAAAGGCTCATTCGATTGGAAATTCAAAGGGCTAGTGCCCTTTTTAATAGATGAAAGTGATTGGAGGGCAACTAGCCCCCTCCCCACGCCCATTATTCCCCCAAACACATCCAATCAAAATTTTGAGATAGCCATTTTTTCAGCGTAGTTGATTTACAGATAGAAAATATGTTTTTGAGGAGGACGCTCCCCTACTACCCTCAGGGCAAGAGTTTTAAGTTATGCCCTGGGGGAATATAAGGTTTTTTTTTATAGAAGGCGTTGTCGTAGAAACTTCAAAAGGGGCTCGTTCGATTGAAAATTTAAAGGGTTAGTGCCCCTTTTAATAGTCGAAAGTGATTGGAGGGCAACTAGTTCCCCCCCGGTACCCATCATTCTCTCAAACACATCCAATCAAAATTTTGAGATAGCCATTTTGTTCAGCGTAGTTGATTTACAGATAGAAAATATGTTTTTGAGGAGGACACTCCCCCCAAAACCCTCATGGCAAGGGTTTTAAGTTCATGGCAAGGGTTGAGGTTTTTTATAGAAGGCGTTGTCGTAGAAATTTCAAAAAAAGCTCATTCGATTGGAAATTCAAAGGGCTAGTGCCCTATCTAACAGTCGAAAGTGATTGGAGGGCAACTAGGCCCCCCACGCCCATCATTCCCCCAAAAACACCCAATAAAAATTTTGAGATAGCCATTTTGTTCAGCGTATTTGATTTCCAGATAGAAAATATGTTTTTGAGGAGGATACTCCCCCACAGCCCTCAGGGCAAGGGTTTTAAGTTATGCCCTTGGGGCATATAAAGTTTTTATAGAGGACGTTGTCGCAGAAACTCCAAAAAAGGGCTCATTCGATTTGAAATTCAAAGGGCTAGTGCCCTTTTTAATAGTCGATGTATAATAGTTGTGATTTGGGCGCAAAACCCCTATGCCTTCCCTGAAAAAATACAATGAATATGCATTGTCAGTTTAATATACATGTACTGATATTTGGTAATCAAGATGTTAAAATTATTTGATTTATTAAAGTTATAAAAGTAAAAACATTTATATTTTTTCAGTAAAGTGCAAATTTTGTTCTGGCCTTGGGAAGGCATAGGGGTTTTGCGATAAAATTGTTTAAGATGTGCGACGGTTCTTTGACCCGTTGTCGAAATATTTCCTTAGAATAATAATAAGTAAAAAAAGTCGAAGCTCGAAATAAGGTGTATTTCTTCACGGGCCGAAAGTGCTATCATCTATATTTTTACCATCCATTCCTGTTATCGAGTCTGTTGAGTTTGTGTGTTCTATTTTCTGTGTTTGGAGCTGAGGTAGAGGAAAGGTATTACATTTGTCTCCTAAAATGTAATAGTACCATTATCTACCAAAGTTAGAGAAACTGAGGTTTCCCTTTGCTGCTTTCTTAGTAGTGATATTAGAAAGCTGTTTCATGGCAAGAAAATCAATTTTTAAACTAAATAATTTTCTTTTTAATGCTGATCGATAGCCCTTGAAAAGTTGATGAATCCATTTGTTTTGTATACAAATTTCTTAAGGAATTACACCATTTTAAAAATTATGAGGGACTGAATCGTTCGCTGTTGTGGTACACACCCGAAAAGAACTGAATAATGACTCTGCTGAACAGCAAATTAAGATCTGATTCGTTGCAAAGACAAGCTGGAGGCAAGCTCCTCCTTTTTTCTCTTGCCCCTTACGCCCCAACTTATTTGCAAAAGGAAAGGTTTATTGCAACTTTTTGAACCTGAATCACGCAAAGATCATCCAATTACAGGACTGACGAGCCAAAGTGAGCTGGCGGCACCTCTTGTCCTCCTCCGACTCCCAGACACCGCTAGTTTTTTTTTAGCAGAAAGGAAGCCATTTTTAACACTTGAAGGTCATGGGGGAGGGGGAAGGTTATCTTTTCATTACACCCTTAGCACTATGCTTATAGCTCTTAGGCCCAAGGGATGCATAAGACAAAATAACAAAAGCCATGGGGTTGGGTTATCTTTTCATTACATCTTTGATACTATGCTTATTGGGCCTAACGGAAGCTTATGGCAATATAACTCTGTTATTATTATTGTTATTCTTTTTACGGCGGGAGTTGCCAAACTGAATGGAGGCTTGGGCCATTAAGGGTATCACCTAAACATTCAAAAAAAAAAAAAAAAATTAGTGGTGGAAGACAAATATTTTGTTTCCCAATCATTACCACAAACCTTAAAATTTTATATCTAACTCTTGTAGTGTGTTGTCAGGGCAGTTCTTCAAAAGCAATGGACAGTGGTGTCAACTGGGGGAAAGGAGAGGATGCAGTCATTTGCCCCCCCACCCTCCTAGATTTTGAAAATACCCTTTCTGGTATTTTCATTGAAAAAAAAATGCTCCATTCCAAGGCTTTGAAAAACATACCCCCCCCTTCCGATTTCAGCGGAGTGACGCTGCTGGTAATGGACTTGAACTCTGAATTTGAAGACAATCATACCTAATTTGAAGTTACTTAAATACCTAATTTGATACCTAATTTGAAGTTACTTAACAGCACACGCTCGTTTCCAAGTTTAGTGGATTTAGAAAGTCTCAAAATACATGTAAATAACATGTAAATAGCTACAGTTACTGTTCAGGCCCTCACGATAGAACACCCAGCCTCTAGTTTCTTTGCCAGTCCTTGGTTTTACATCTTTTTTCAGCCAATCATAATACTCATACGCCCTTAGAACTTACCAATCAAAATATAAACCACTTCAAAAGATAACAATTAATTTATGTTGTTCCAAACTTCAATAGCAGATGAAATTAGAGTAGTACCTTATACTTCTCGGCCTTTATGTTCCTTCCTGTGCTATTCTCGGCCTTTACGTTCCTTCCAGTGTTATTTGCCCACTTTACGTTCCATGGCAGCTTTCCAGGGCAGATTACCAGACTGGTTATTTGGCAGTGTATAATGTGGTCAAACATGTTTTGAGAGTATGATCATAATTATATAACTCAACCGAACCGGTTTTTGAGGCAACATCCGTTTTTTAAGAGTCAATCAGAGGCAGCGATGGTTGTTCAATATACGATAACTTGATTTGTGGTTGGGATTTGAATAAAAGGAATGGTTTTCACTACATTTCATATTAGTAAGAGAATTGAATTCAGAGAGAATAGTTTATTTGAGAGGATATTAGTGGAGAAAAAATGAGTGGTGCATTTACATTATTGGAGATTAATGATGGAGCCGACAGCAGCAGCAGCGATATACGAGTACCCAATGTGGCTGTGGAAATAACCGCTGGCTGTAGACTATGCCTTGAATGGGACAGTATGTATGCTAGATACGTGATATCATTAAGCAAGTTTAAACAGGAGGAGCAACTATGTTTTGCTGGAAAAGTGAATATTCTCCATATAAATAAACTTCGGTCAGCATTAGATGTCCTATCGAAATATATTGATGAGAACAAAATGCATCAGTGAATACTATTGTTGTAATTATACTCAATAAAATTGTTTCTAAATCAAAGGTATTTTTCTTTCTATAGTAGACTAGCGTATATTTTTTAGAGTACAAAAAGAAATTCTGGTTAGTCTGAAGTTGGTTGTGAGAGTGTTAGGACTCTAAAAAATGGATAGATTCGAGAAAGAGCGAATCTTGGGGAATCTAGTGCTTATGGAAAAACATTTGATTCTAGATGACGATTTTCTAGAGCTGTCTATTCAAAGGAAGATATTTTCTCAGGGAATGCTTGTGGATATAATGAAAACTGATTCTCCATCATTAGACTATTGTATGAAGCTTCTACATCATGGTCCAAATGCATTTACACAATTTATTGATATATTGATCACGACACGGCAAAATGATATTGTGGATATGCTTTTAAACATTAGTTTAGAAATTTAGGACTTTTTTTTTCAATGTAGTATTTTTTAAGTATTGTTACTTTTTTATGCATATAATAAAAGAAAATATGATTCTTTATTGATTTTGTTCTTGAACGGAGTAGTAGTAGTAGTAGTAGTAGGGAAATTATTTAGTCATTAGACAGCTATAGTCTACAGTTAGTTGTCCAGGTGAACTGTTGAAGGGAACATGTATCAATTTAAAACACGATTCAGATCGTTTCTGTGTGGGCCGTCAATGTCAGGCAAAACAACACTCTTAACTAAAATAATTAAAAATTACGATAAAATGTTCGTGGAAAAGCCGAAAAAAATCTACTATTGTTACAGTATTTGGCAGGAGTCATACGATGAAATAAAAGCAATTGCCACCGCGGGATTGGTGCAGATACAATTCATACAGGGACTTGATGTTTTCAGCATTATTGAACCAAACTCTTGGCTGATCATTGACGATCTGGCTGAATCTATTGAACAATGGTCACAGGAAATGCTACAACTGTTCACTGTTCGCTCTCATCATGAACAGATTTCCGTTACTCTGGTTCTACACAATCTCTTTCATCAGAGCAAATGTATGCGAACACTTGCATTGAACTGCACCTACTATATCATCTACAGAGTTGTTCGTGATTCTAGCTCGCTAATAACCCTCAATGAACAAATCTATCCAGGCGCCCCTAAATTTCTGCTCTCAGCATACGATCAGGCAACTAATAAGCCCTACGGCTATATCCTATTAGATCTGAATCAAAATACACCCGAGGATCTGCGTGTAGTCACAGATATTTTCGACAATGAAATTACAGTATATCTCCCCGTGAACACTAAAAATACCTATTAGTTGCTATCATGACACTGAAGAAACTACATGAAAATAGACATCTGTTTTCAGTTCTAAGCACTTCAAAACCCTCGCTTAGGAAAACCATACTCAAACATGGTATTGACAATGATTTCATTAATCTAATATCTGAACTTTGTTTAAATTTGACCGAGGGTAATGTTCAACAGCCAGAAGTAGTTAAGTAACGGGCAAAGCAACATCGTTCCATTGTACGTACATTGGCCTCTAAAAACAAAGGAAAGAATTTTAAAAAGAAACGACTTCTTCAGGCGGGCGGTAGCTTTTTCACACTTTTACTGCCAATAATTGCAGGACTTGTAAACAGTTTTCTCTAGTGAGAATGGCAAAACCCTATACATTGACTCCAATAGAACTCGCTCTCTCACCCGTGGAACACTTTGGGAACAATCTGAGTAAATTCCTTGACAACGAGAATATTGAGGATGATAAAAAACTGCTTTTACTTCAAGATGCACTTCGCCGAGTGGACAAACATAAGCCCTATCGGTCGAAGGCCACTGCTACTATTGATCACAAAAAAGAATCATCTCCTCAGGATTCTGCTGCTGGAACACAATTAAAGAAGGAGGAATTGGATTCAATTGTATTGAAAATTGGAAACCTAATGCCCCACTCATATCGTGAACAAAGTAAACGACTCCTAACCTATCTCATGGAAAGTGGTCAAGATCATATTCAAGTTGAGAGCAATGGGAAAGGGATTATAATTCAGGGCAAGAGCTATAATCTACTTGATTTAATCTATGATATGGTTACAAATCGTAAAGGACTATTATCATTTGACGCTCATCTATACAACCTTCTAAATACATTAAACTTTCCCAAAAGTCTTATTAGCAATAGACAAATTCTAAAAAAATTAAATGAACATGCATAATTGTCAACACCATTAAAATATGAACATGAAGAAGAAGAAGAAGATTTTAAATCAATTTTGGAAAATACTAGCACACCACTGATAGCTAGACAAAAGCGAAGACGTATCAAGTCAACGTCACCACCACCACCACCACCACCAACCGCCAGTATACAAAAAGGTAGCGGACGTTACACAACGTGTTTACGTTCAAAATGGTTGAAGTTCTGAAACGTGTTTATGAAAATATTGGTAAAGTGGGGAGTTTAAATTCCCCCACCACTCTTTCCAAAGCCACTGGTGTTCACGCTAAAAGTGTACAAGACTATCTACAAAATGAATCAAGTTACACTCTGCATAGAAATCATAGACTTCGTGCTAATCATTATCGAAAAACTAAAGCCTTTTTCCCATTGCATATAATGCAAGCAGATCTCCTAACTCTAGATGAGATTCAAAGACGTCACAATACACCGTACAAGTACATTCTACTTGCAATCAGTGTTTTAGTCGCTATGCATATGCAATTCCATTGCGAACAAAGAGAGGCGTTGAAGTTGTTCAGGCCATTGAAAGTATTCTCAAACAGGATTCGTATAGAAAAATTCAAACGGATCGCGGTAGTGAATTTGTTAATCCCCATGTTGCAAAAGTACTAGTGAAATATAGTACACTGCTCTATCATAGTCATAGCCCTATAAAGGCTGCATTGGCCGAACGATTGATAAGAACTATTCGACTTTTAATTTCAAGATATTGTACATTGAAAAATACACCGGCTTTTATTCATGATTTAGATAAAATCATGTTGATTTATAATCAACGACCTCATTGATCATTGTCCAACTCAACCCCAACGGAAGTTCATCATTCTGATCATGATACAATTGACACTTTTCTTAAACAATATTCCAATGAAACGATTGTCAAGAAGAAAAATAAATTCAATGTTGGTGATACTGTTCGAATTAATAGAACAACTAATGTTTTTGAAAAGGGGAATTACTTGTGGTCCACAGAACTTTTTAAAGTGGCAAAAATCCTAGACACTAAACCCATAACTTATCGTTTGCGCGATACCAAAGATGAAGAGATTCTCGGCGGCTTTTATGACTATGAACTACAAAAAGTTAAAAATAATAATGAAATCTATCAAATTGAAAAGATATTAAAGACTCGTACTCGCAGGGGTAGGAAACAGTTACTTGTTTGGTGGCTAGGATACAACTCTGATTTTGATTCTTGGATCGGTGTTGAAGATATTGACAATGCCCAATGATTTCTATGTAACTTTTATGTCCAATGTTTCCGATCCTCTCTACAACGACTTGAATACGACAAGTGATTTTTGGACGAAACTCTCCCCCGCCATCAAATTTGACGGTGCGTATGAAGTGGCTCTTGTCGACTGTATTCTCAAAAATACCTATGACATCCCGAGAAAGGATCGTGTGTATGATATAAAAGTTATACCATTCGATTGGACGCTCTTTGTCGACTATGAATGGGTTGAAGCACTTAAATCTAGCGAATATCCACATGCTAAATTGAAATATATTGAATACGATAATATGACAGATTTGTGTCGTACAATCAATAGAAAAATCTCATATCGTAGGAATGGTAAATTCCATTTTAATTATTCATTGGAACACGATAGGATTTACATTACCTCACCTGTTGACACCGAAATAATTATTCTCAATGATAATCTGAGAGACGTTCTTGGCTTTAAACAGAATATGATCAATGGGAAAAATGCTGTCACCGTTTACGGGATGAATCAAGTTATTTTTGCTGATTATCCACCTGGTTTCACCTCGGACTCTTGCATATTTCTCTATGCATCCTTTGTGGAAACATCGAGAGTTGGTAATTCAAATTGCCCTCCTACGTGTTCTTGAACGAAAAACATCTCATGAACTTGTTCATCACTATAATATAAAGCATCTTCAGTATGTTCCTGTAAAGACTTCGTATTTGGAACTCTGTCAGTTAACACTAAGAAGTGAATTGGGTGATCCTCTAGCAATAACAAAAGGCTTAGCAGTGATTACTTGTCATTTTCGACCCATTGTCGGCGACAGCACAATCACCTAAAATGAACAATAGAAGAATTCCATTTGTCTGCCCCGATATCGATTGTTATGTTGGTGCTTTGATTCCACGTCAAATTGGCAATGGATTGGACTACTACAAGGGTCGTACTACAATGTCTGGCTATGGTCTTGGTAGCTGGTTTGCTAGGCTATTTCGTTCTGCACTACCCCTTGCCAGAAAATATCTTGTGCCTGCTGCATCAAATTTTGCTGCCTCAACACTACAGGACTGGGGGTCGGGCAAGAATTTCAAGGAGAGTGTTAAGGAAAATATTAGATCTTCAGCAAGAGCCGTTGGTGAGCAACTAAAATCTCGACAAAATGGGGAGGGATTGAAAAGGATGCGTGCGCGTCATTCACTCATCAGTCTCCACCCAGGCGGGAAGCGAAGGACATCAACAAGGACTTTGAGGAATAAAACAACGAAGACCAATAAGCAGAAGAAGAAGAAGAAAAAGATTGTTAGATCAAAGAAGGATTTCTTCTCTTAAGATGACTTATCTCCCCCACAAGGAATCATACCCATCAATAAGTTCCTCATTGAATCTATTCAATGCTGAAAATGTTGATGTCAGTGTCAAGTATGGCTACTATGAACAATTTCACCCCCAACAACCCCTCTCGGAAAATATACACTTTCAAATATTTTCCAATGAAGACTATTTCATTGATTTGTCATCAACATTTATTGATTTAAATGTTGTGGTGAAGAAAGTCAGATAATACAACTCCAAATGCTGGAGATGGTCTCTCCTATGAAAACTGTATTCTACACAATCTGTTCAAACAAATTAATGTATTTATTAATGGAACATTGGTGAGCACTAGCAATAATTTATCAAACTATGCAAGCTACATAAAATTTATGATGATGACACCAAAGGCGTACAAGGAGTTGAGAGGACAATCATTGGGCTATGAATATCGATCAGGTGTTGATACTGACGGTGGGTTGACTACTGCAGTGACCCAGGAGTATCATCTGGTTGGAAAATTAAATCATGAGATATTCAATATATCCCAATGGCTACCCCCCATTGTCAAGATTGACATAAAGTTACAGATGGCCCCATCGAATTTCATTTTGAGAAAAACACTTCCTGCAGCACCTGATGCAAATGTCATTATCACATCGGCAATTCTCCACGTCCGAAAACAACAGGTTATGAGCTCTGTTGCATTGGCAGTGGAAAAGCTAAGAGCCAATGGTAACAACATTAAACTTCTTGTCCCCCATACGATCACCAATCAACGTCACATTGCCACCGGTTCTCGTAGCTATAGCGATTCATCATTTATCAATGGAGAAATCCCATCAAAATTGGCTTTGGCCTTTGTGAAGAGTGGCAGTGCCGTTGGATCCTGGACTGAATCCCCCAATGATTTTAATTTTTTCGGTCTATCTAGCCTTGTGTGCAAAGTGAATGGTATTCCATTGTACACTCTATCATTTGACAAAAAATCCTATAGAACTTTGTACGAGTTGACCATGCAATCCCTATATCATGACTCTCAACTATTTGAAAATGGAATAACCGATTCAATGTTTTCAAAAAATCATGGGGTAATTGTTTTGGACTTGTCAGGGACTCAGGATATGAGCATAGTACGAACAGGGAATGTACGTTTAGAGTGTACATTTGCCGATGCTCTGACTGAGAGTATCACGCTAATATCACTGAGTCAATTTGAACCTATTGGGAAATCACACCCGACGGCAGTTTTCTACTAGACCTAGAACCATGAACACAAACCAAATAATCAACGTATTTAGTATGGATCCATACATGTCCCAGTACAACTCCTATTGCATACCTTCGGACTTCATTGAAAAAATTCCAAGTGTTAACAATACCCTAATCATTGTTAATAGCAGTCCATCGACTTTGAAGACCGGTCATTGGCTATGCATCTTTCAAACAACGAAGAATATTGAATTTTTTGATCCTCTTGGCCTATCGTATAAATTCTACACTCCATACATCAGCAACTTTATTGAAAGCAGTGGGAAAACCATTATTCAAAATCAACGAAGAGTACAGGATTTAACGACTAAGACATGTGGCTTTAATGCACTACTCTTTTTCATGTTCAGATGTCGTGGCTACACCTACAAACAGTTTCTCGACATCTACGTTGACTTACCTCGATTGAATGACTTTCTAGTGGAAAATATACTTACAAGCGTATTTAATATTGATTTTAGTGCCCTACGAATAAAATGTTCTAAAAATGTATGTGAAATTGTTTATTAATAAATGATAAAAATTTATATACATGATAAAACGACTTTTCTACCCTTTAGATTTCATCTTCTACTAGGTATAGGTATTTGTCGACAACAACTAGTGCAGGTAGATTATCTGAATTCACAGTGTACTGATCCTGATGTACTCCAATGTCAGGGTCACATTTTCTACAGTAGAGTGTGACTTCACTCTTGTCATATCTCTTTGTATAGTCAATGATACTATTCTCATTCATTCTATAGAATTCACATGTTTCAATTTGCTTATTTGAAGCAATTTCACAAACAGTTTCCTCAAGTGTCGAATGACATTCCGTCACAGCCAAATAGAAATCAGTGGGCTTATAATCATAAGACCCATTGTCTTCACAACGATGACGTAGAAACCATATTATTTTTTTGTTCCAGCAGTTGAATCGCTGACCCGGCTCCTTCTCCCAGAACAATCTAAAACCACGACGATACCAATCTCGTAGTAATAAACTAAAATCACGGTTAGGATTCTTTCCAATCATACCTGGATATGTATTCTCCCACTGATTACATTTATCATAATGGCAATTGGAGCATAGGTGGCCTCTAGGATGAGAGTCACACACCTCTTCAAGACAGGAATTACAATCTTTAATTTGTACAGCATATCCTCTATGCAATTTACACGGGTTGCATAATCTACACTTTTCATCATACTCATCAATCATTGTGCAATTCTCACATGATGACCAGCTGCCCAGTGTGTACATACATAGTAGACATGTATGGAACATTTTTTTCTTGTGTTGACACTCTCACTGCCGCAATGAAACTGAGCTAGCAACAACAAAAATTGTCTGAGATAGAGAGAGAGAGAGGAGTAAATCATCCTTGAGCACCATCTTTCTCATGAAAAAAAAGTCCTAAATTTCTAAACTAATGTTTAAAAGCATATCCACAATATCATTTTACCGTGTCGTGATCAATATATCAATAAATTGTGTAAATGCATTTGGACCACGATGTAGAAGCTTCATACAATAGTCTAATGATGGAGAATCAGTTTTCGTTATATCCACAAGCGTTCCCCGAGAAAATATCTTCCTTTGAATAGACAGCTCTAGAAAATCGTCATCTAGAATCAAATGTTTTTCCATAAGCACTAGATTCCCCAAGATTCGCTCTTTCTCAAATCTATCCATTTTTTAGAGTCCTAACACTCTCACAACCAACTTCAGACTAACCAGAATTTCTTTTTGTGCTCTAAAAAATATACGCTAGTCTACTATAGAAAGAAAAATACCTTTGATTTAGAAACAATTTTATTGAGTATAATTACAACAATAGTATTCACTGATGCATTTTGTTCTCATCAATATATTTCGATAGGACATCTAATGCTGACCGAAGTTTATTTATATGGAGAATATTCACTTTTCCAGCAAAACATAGTTGCTCCTCCTGTTTAAACTTGCTTAATGATATCACGTATCTAGCATACATACTGTCCCATTCAAGGCATAGTCTACAGCCAGCGGTTATTTCCACAGCCACATTGGGTACTCGTATATCGCTGCTGCTGCTGTCGGCTCCATCATTAATCTCCAATAATGTAAATGCACCACTCATTTTTTCTCCACTAATATCCTCTCAAATAAACTATTCTCTCTGAATTCAATTCTCTTACTAATATGAAATGTAGTGAAAACCATTCCTTTTATTCAAATCCCAACCACAAATCAAGTTATCGTATATTGAACAACCATCGCTGCCTCTGATTGACTCTTAAAAAACGGATGTTGCCTCAAAAACCGGTTCGGTTGAGTTATATAATTATGATCATACTCTCAAAACATGTTTGACCACATTATACACTGCCAAATAACCAGTCTGGTAATCGGCCCTGGAAAGCTGCCATGGAACGTAAAATGGGCAAATAACACCGGAAGGAACGTAAAGGCCGAGAATAGCACAGGAAGGAACATAAAGGCCGAGAAGTATAGGGTACTACTCTACTGATGAATTTCACCAAACTGTCCATCAATCTCTTAAACTGGATGTGTCTAGATTTTATCTGACTATCTGATTATCTTTGCACAAGAAATGTCTGTTTCCTTATATTTCCTAATGATTAAGATTATTTGCATTTCATTTCAGCTGACTTGTCATATACTGAAATTTTTTGGATTGGAATCAGGAAATGATTTCTAATCGGGATTGATTGAGGCACGAAACTAGGTCCTTAAAACCTTCAACTCACCATCTTCATTCAGATTTATGATGCCAACTGTCTAGTAGAATAGTACGCATATGGTGCCTTTTAAAGTCGGAGTCACACAAAGATTTCCAATTTGTATGGTTAGAAAACCAAAAGCGTTGCATGTTTCTGCTAATTCATCTATTTTTTTATTCACTTCTGATACAATTTAGAGCAGAAAAGTTTATCTTTGGGAATAGCTCCATACAAATGCTTAAAAAATGAATTGAAGTCAAGACGTAGTTTGGCAATTATTAGTAAAGTGTTATGCGACAATCAGTCAGTGCTAGTTTAGAGATGACAGCAAGAATGTGTAGGGTTTTATGTTTTGGGGGAGAGCGATAAACCATTTGCTTTTATACGCATTTTAAAACTAGAAATATTGACTAGACGTCACGAGATAAAGAGTAAAGTTGGTTTAAAGAACACGGCGTATTTTGAGACAATCCTCAAAGAGCATGTTTTTTCTTCATTGAATTTTTTTTTCTTCAGACATATGTGTCAAGAGCTATTCGCTTTTGTTCACTGCAGGACACACGATCCCGAAATAAGACAGCAGTTTTACTCTTTCTCGGAATAACGACTGCATGACGACTGAATGAACGCAAGCGACTGTGACTATATTTCTTTGTGTTTGTCTCGACTCACTACTTTCATTTAAACCACACATTAAACACCTGGCAACCATTATTTCTCGTCAAACGTCTCTGCCTTACAAGGCCAGCCACCTTGTCAATTACGAAACCATGAACATGGTTAACAACTCACCCGCTGTTCCTTACCTCTCTTACTGTATTTCTACCAAGCAACCTTCGGCTCACACATTCAGCCTGAACAAACTCAATCCCAAAATCCCTGCCTCATTAATCGTTAACTCCGTACTTCAGCTCGGTAAAGTTAACTCCCGTCCCACAAAAAAACGTACGCTCCGATTCCAGCTTGGTTTCATTTACCAAATTACTTCCGCTTGCAATCATTTGCCTGATTCAGTTTAATCTTTCAAATACTATTCCCTCCCTCGTTGCCATTGCCTATCATTTCATCACCAATCAAATTTTTAGTGTTTTCTTTTTGGAGCCCTGGGGGCTCCGGCTGTCGAGCTGATAAAATATTAGACCAGAATAAAATGAGATGAACTACGAGTTTTATAAAACTAGCTTGTTCCAGTTGTACATCTAAATCAAGACTTTTTGCTTAGCTTCTTAAAAACATCTATTTAAACCTTTCAGAAGCCAATCTGAATAAAACTAATTTTTTTTTTAATTTTAACGTTATGATACTTTATTAACTCTAAACTATATACAGTCACCTAAGGATGTTTTATAAAAATAAGGATTAGTAAAAAAAATTAATGTAACTAAGTCCAGGGTTAAATACACTTAAATTATCAAGGTATTTACTAATTATATCTGACTGCTTAAAAAGGGTTAAGTGGAAACTGACATAACATATACATCAAAATTAAAAAAAGAAACGTGGGTAAAAAATTCATCAAAATAATCTAAAACTTATGGCACAAAACAGCTTAATAAAGAGTAGCTGTCTTTGGGTATCAACAGACTGCTAATATTTGAATTTTTATGGACAAAAAGTGTCGTCAAATATTACTAATTATTTTCGCATTTTTACCTATTGTTACCCCCTTTTGTGCGTTATATGTGTTCTTCTTGAGATGCCGCACGAATTTAGACTATATGCTTGTGACACCCATTTTTAAATAATGGTCAAATCAAAATCAGCAATCACTCTTCTTGTTGAACCTAATCAGTTCTTTATTCTTTATGGACTTGATCAAGTTTGCCTACGACTAATTCCTATATTCAACAATTAACACAGTAATGGAAACTTATCGCAAATACATGGTTCCTTCTGTTATGTGGCTGCTTGATAAACAAACCCAATCTTCCCATATTGGCCTTTTTTAGCCCAACACCTGTGCCTTTCACCTACACTTGGGTCGCCACACCAATTTGGATTGTTTGTCTGTGAAAGCCATAAAAAGGAAAAAAGGGCTTATTTTTGGAAAGCTTATATTTAGCGCTGCCTAAAAATTTAATGTTTTCACTTTTATAGCTTTTTTAAATTAAAAGTTATTGAGATTTTAAGGAGTAAATATGAGTATATACATATTAAACTGACAATGCACATTCATTTGTAGTTTTCCAGTAAAGTGCAAATTGTGTTCTGGCCTTGAGAAGGCATAGGGGTTGTGAGCCCTAATCATTTTAATTTCTGCTTGTTCTAAATTTGACACTGTTATTTATTGCAATTTCTGTTCGTTTTTGGGTTTCGTTTATTTCCTGATGCTGTAGATAATTTCGGAGACCACACTGCCCTTCCATGACGATAAATAAAAGTTCAAATAGGGATAAAATCCTTTTAATAGACAGTGATAAATTTCACAAAAATACTAGATATTTCGGTCACATATGACGAAAGTATAACTACAGATAACGGTCACTGCATATGTGACCGAAATATCTAGTATTTTTGTGAAATTTATCACTGTCTATTGAAAGAATTTTATCCCAATTTGAACTTTTATTTATCGTTACTGATGCTGAATTGTGCCCGGGTTTTGCTTGGCAGATTGTTTGATGCTATTTTTGCGAATTTTTGGTTTACTGGAATTCTTTACTTTTCCTTGAAAAACTTATTTTGTGGAAAATGTTTTTTTAATTAATCCTATCTAAATAAACCAAGAATTTACCAGATAATTAATTGTGTTTTTTGAGCTTCCACCTCCCATCTCACGTTGGAACCGGTAGTCAGCCACTAGCAAAAGAGGACATCTTGTTTTTGCAGCGACATAGCTGTACCCATCAGCCTGTCGTTTATCTCTTTTTATGCCTTGATCTATTGTTGTTACAGCATCATCTGAAAAATAACATAGGCATTAGTTTCACCTTTTCTGTTGTCTTGAAAAAATTTCAAGATTATCAAATACGAGTTGACTTCATTAAAAACAAGTGATCAGATTATAATATATCACTGCTAAAGTCCAAAGAAGACACACAGGTGTGGTGCCTTAAAAGGTTCGAGTTTTAGACTTCTATTACTATGTTTCGTTACGAGAAGAAATTATCAATAAAATTGATTAAGATGATAAAAGCTTTCCGATGGATGATTGCATTTCAAAACATTGATAGTGTTAAAAAAGAAAAACCTCGTGGAGGCCAAGAATATAGATAGGGATTTTCGGATTAGATAGTGACGGGCGATAATCAGAACCGAGAAAATTGGGAACATTCCTTGGATCGATATTGGAACCAAAATTCCTGTGCTCAAAACGATTCCACCATCAATTTTATCCTAAAATATAAGAAAACTGTAAAAGTTTCTATTTATTACAGAAACATACCCTTACTTTGGGATTTCGGCAAGTCTCTGATTTAAGATATGCTAATGTCTTTACAATATTTATTGTAAATTGATATTTCTTTACGAATGAGGACAACTTCGTCTAAATCAAGGTTTATGCATCAACGCACTCCATTGACCAGAAACTCAGGGTTATCTATGAATTTGTAAAGTGCAATATCAAATTGATCATGCCTGTTAGGATTTAAGAATGATCCACTATCAACTCCTACGGTAACATACACGGCAATATGGTCACATGATAACACTTATTGCAGGATTTGGGAATAGTAAATCTTGGAACTACTAGAGAAAGTGAAAAATTGCATAGCTCTATCTCTTTAAGTCTCTTTTCTCACATTCTTTTAAAATAGAAGTTACATTTCCTTTTTTGTGTAACTCCAGACACGTAAGCAAAACTTTCGTTGGGAATGTGCAGAATTTCGTCAGAACTCCAGACTATAGGTGCATTATATGAATAATATGGGGGAAATAGAAAGAACCTAGATTATTCGCGAAAGTCCAGGCTTGAAAGAGCCAATTCCATAAGTACCTGTATACCTTCTATAAAATTAGGGATATCCAAAATCAACAAATTTACTCATTTAGGATCTTTACTTTTCGATGATGTATGCTAGAATGTTTCAAGGATAACTTCGCGTCACATATTTTACAAAGTTTGCTAGGGCGACTTGAGCCCTGTATCTCATAATGTTGTTATTAATGTGACCCGTCGTTCTCAAAAATAGACATAATGACTAATACGATATATTCACAGGAATCCAAACCCCCCTAATAGTTCACAACCGAACATATTCCCTCTGAATTTGCCATTACTAATAGCACCTAAACTAAACTGGACGAAGCATACTTTGCAAAATTGGTGTTTGCTTTCTATGAGAGTAGGTGCTTAGGGATTTACGATGCTGTTTATTACGGATCTAAGACTTGCGTTGCAATATCGAAGTCCCATACCAGAGCACATTAATTATATATTTCGCAAAAGGTTTTAGGATATGTATGGTTGTCGATTTCAAACCCAAAGCTAGTATTGCAGCATAGAAGTTCAAAATGATTGCACCGGTACCCTTGCTAATACTTCAAACATTTTTTATGTTGCAAGAGTAACACATCAGTTTGGTCCTTCATTTTTTCTTTCTTTTTTTTTTCTGCGCTACAGGTTTCACCTTGCAAGAAAGTAGTAAGGGTCTAACTCCAACTATTGCGTTTTTTCATGGAGTGTCCACTCCAGATCGGACTGATGAATATAGCATTACATCTGGGAAACCTGTTAATAATTCTTGCTCAGGGCACAAGAATAATTTTGCCTGGTCCTTGAGTCAAAGCTACAGTGTGAGAACTTAAGATGAGTCTTGTACTCTAAGTCAGAGAAGCGACTATGAGATTGTTCTGTCCAACTTGCATCAATTAGAGCAATATTTCTGCTTTCGAGTGGAAAGCACCGTTTAAAAAGGCAAGTAGACAGGCAGACTTATCAGAGAGAAAAAAAAAGTTAAATATCGTCGATATTTCCCATGCAAATCGTTATCATTGGTGTAATGCTTATCCGGCAACAACGGCGAAAAGGCAATGGGGCGATCTATTTTAATCTAAAAAAGGAAAGTGAATTCTTGCATCTCCGCTAGTCTCCAATAGTCTACGACCACTGCCTGGATTAAATTACATCTTGCGAAAAAAAAGTAAAGAAATGACATATAGCAGTGCTACTTCAATCCTACCCATACGAAAATGTGACTTTCGTCGTTGTTCAAGATTAATTAAAAAAAAAACTTTCCGAAAAATAAGTTTTTCAAAGAAAAGTAAAGGCCATTTTAAACTTAAGCTCAGTTGATACGAATACCTGTTAAAATTCAAACTCAAAACGACCAGAAATTACTATTAAAGAATAAATGAAACCCAAAACGAACAGAAATTAAATAAACAATCATAGCAAAAAACATACAACAAGTAACAATATAAATGAATAAATAGATCTTAAAGCGAGTAGTGCTTAGATTGAATATGAAAATCAAGCTTAAAACGAAAACAAATGTTTTGCTATTAAAGTATAAATGAAACTTAAAACGAACAGAAATTAAAAATACAATCAATGAGAACAAACATACAATATATATTAATGTAAATGAATAAATAAATCTTAAAACGAGTGAAACTTAAAAAGAATATGCAAATCAAGTTAGAATCGAATAAAAATAACTACAAACAAGAGTTTGGGTATCGCCTCACTGCAGAAGCCTAAAACCTACTGCGTCATTGGCGCTTTACTGAAAACAATTCTTTGAAATGTTTTCACTTTTGTAACTTTAAGAAATCAAAAATTAATTAAGATTTTAGGGAATAAATATCAGCATATGTATATTAAATTGACAATGCACATTTTTTTTTCAGTAAAACTCATTTGAATTTTTTTTCAGTAAAGTAAAAATTATATTCTGGCTTTTAGAAAGCATAGGGGTTTTGAACTCTACTCATATTAATTTATGCTCGTTTTGAGTCTGACTCTAATATTTATTTTAATTTTTGTTCGTTTTGGGTTTCATTTATTTATTGATACTGATTTGGGGTAGTTGTACGCTTGGTAGATTATATGATAGTCCGGACGCCAGGTGTTGAAAATGTGAATCATACCACGACGGAATGGGGCTGCTATGAGAATTAGCCTACCCCCACCCCCTAAATTGACTATCCGGATTCAAAAATACCAATGGCACTTGCTTGCGAGTGGTGGAACACTCCAAAACTTGACATTTTATTATATTTTGGTGTTTCATGCAAGAAAATGCATGTTCCACAAAGTTTGAGGTGCAGTTTTCCGCTGAAATAGAAATGCCTAGAAGCCATAGAATGTTTTCATAACAAACTAACACGATTAGTTAGAAAAAATGGCAGAGTTAAAAAAAAAATGGCAAAACTATATGAGTCTTGAACAGTCTTGGAAAGTATAAACAAAATCAAATTGAATATTAGATATATGATGATATTAATTGTTGAAAGATCCATTAGTTCAAGACTTTTTTTCACTGTAATTTTTATTTTCATTTTCAATGCTGTAAGAACTGGAAAATAATAAATCTGTAATATACGAGTAATTCGTTTTCAGTGAAGCACCAATGACGCAGAAGGCTTTAGGTTTTTACAGTTAAAGAAGGGGGCAGTATCCAAATTTTGTTGTAGTGAAACTATATTTGTCTTGACCAATCTTGAAAAGAACTAACAAATTAAACTGAATATTTGATGCATAATGATATTAATTGCTAAAAGCTCATCAGTTCAAAATTTTACTGTAATTTTAATATTTATTTTCAATATTAAGTACAAAAGAAAGCATTTGTAATATAATTCGTTTTCAGTAAAGCGCCAATGACGCAGTAGGTTTTAGGCTTCTGCAGTGAGGCGATACCCAAACTCTTGTTTGTAGTTATTTTTATTCGATTCAAACTTGATTTGCATATTCTTTTAAGTTTCACTCGTTTTAAGATTTATTTATTCATTTACATTAATATATATTGTATGTTTGTTCGCATTGATTGTATATTTAATTTCTGTTCGTTTTAAGTTTCATTTATACTTAAATAGCAAAACATTTGTTTTCGTTTTAAGCTTGATTTTCATATTCAATCTAAGCACTACTCGCTTTAAGATCTATTTATTCATTTATATTATTACTTGTTGTATGTTTTTTGCTATGATTGTTTATTTAATTTCTGTTCGTTTTGGGTTTCATTTATTCTTTAATAGTAATTTCTGGTCGTTTTGAGTTTGAATTTTAACAGGTATTCGTATCAACTGAGCTTAAGTTTAAAATGGCCTTTACTTTTCTTTGAAAAACTTATTTTTCGGAGTTTTTTTAAAATTAATTTTTGTTCGTTTTTGATTGCAAAAAGTTTCAAGTTTTTATGGCATGGAGGGGGGGGGGGGGGGTACTTACTGTCCGATTATTCTTGACTTTAAAAAACAGATCTAGAACTTTCAATATAAATCGAATGAGGCTTTTTTCAAAGTCTATACGATTACCTCTTTGATAAAAACCTTATATATGAACAATAGACAGCTTGCATAACTTGTGGACAGCGATTGACAACAATGAATGGATTGAAAAAATAGCTCCAATAAGGGGGGTTAGACCATTTCACTTGCTGACACAAAGGGATCACGACTGTTTGGAATTGACCTTAATAGGATTTTGTGTGCCAAAGCAATTTTGCATCTATCACAGATATCACAGTATCAACCTTAAAGTTGGATAATTATAATAGATTTCCTATGTGTCCTTCCCATACAAAACCCCTTCTCATTAAGTTATAAATCCCCCTTAATAAGTTATGCCCCAGGGCATAACTTAAAACGCCTACCCCCGGGCCCTGGTGGGCTGTGTCGACACTGGAGTTTTTTGTTATCAGATCTTTGAACTATTTTAACAAAATGTCTATCTCAAAATTTTTATCCGATGCATTTATGGCTTGGAGGAGGGGGGGGGGGGCTAGTTAACCTCCAATCTCTTTTGACTCTTAAAAAGTGTACAAGAACTTTCAATTTTCAGTCAAATGAGCCCTCTCTAAAGTTTATACGAGCATCCCTTCCATAAGAAACAATGGGAAGGATTCGGAGAATCCTTAAATTACAACTCTTGCCCTGAGGGCTCTGGGGGAGTTGTCATGCTCAAAGACCTAATTTCCAGAACTTAAAACTAGGTTCAATAAAATGGCTGTCTCAAAATTTTGATTGGATGTGTTTGGGGAAATGATGGGCGTCGGGGGAGGGGGCTAGTTGCACTCCAATCGCTTTCGACTATTAAAAAGGGCACTAGCCCTTTAATTTCCAATCGAATGAGCCTGTTTTGAAGTTTCTACGACAACACCTTCTATAAAAACCTTATATGCCCCCAGGGCATAACTTAAAACTCTTGCCCTGAGGGTTGTGGGGGAGTGTCCTCCTCAAAAATATATTTTCTATCCGGAAATCAACTACGCTGAACAAAATTTTGATTGGATGTGATGGGGAAATGATCGGCGTGGGGGGGGGGGAGGGGGGCTAGTTACACTCCAATCACTTTCGACTATTAAAAAGGGCACTTGCCCTTTAATTTCCAATCGAATGAGCCTGTTTTGAAGTTTCTACGACAACACCTTCTATAAAAACCTTATATACCCCCAGGGCATAACTTAAAACCCTTGCCCTAAGGGTTGTGGGGGAGTGTCCTCCTCAAAAGATATTTTCTATCTGGAAATCAACTACGCTGAACAAAATGAATATCTCAAAATTTTGATTGGATGTGTTTGGGGAAATGATGGGCGTCGGGGGGGGGGGCTAGTTGCACTCCAATCACTTTCAACTATTAAAAAGGGCACTAGCCCTTTAATTTCCAATCGAATGAGCCTGTTTTGAAGTTTCTACGAGAACGCCTTCTATAAAAACCTTATATGCCCCCAGGGCATAACTTAAAACCCTTGCCCTGAGGGTTGTGGGGGACTGTCCTCCTCAAAAATATATTTTCTATCTGGAAATCAACTACGCTGAACAAAATGGCTATCTCAAAATTTTGATTGGAATGTTTTTGGGGGAATGATGGGTGTGGGGGGGGGGCTAGTTGCCCTCCAATCATTTTCGACTATTAAAAAGGGCACTATCCCTTTCATTTCCAATCGAATGAGCCTGTTTTGAAGTTTCTACGACAACGCCTTCTATAAAAACCTTGTATGCCCCCAGGGCATAACTTAAAACCCTTGCTCTGAGGGTTGTGGGGGAGTGTCCTCCTCAAAAATATATTTTCTATCTGGAAATCAACTACGCTGAACAAAATGGCTATCTGAAAATTTTGATTGGATGTGTTTGGGGAAATGATGGGCGTGGGGGGGTGGGGGCTAGTTACACTCCAATCACTTTCGACTATTAAAAAGGGCACTAGCTCTTTAATTTCCAATCGAATGAACCTGTTTTGAAGTTTCTACGACAACACCTTCTATAAAAACCTTATATGCCCCCAGGGCATAACTTAAAACCCTTGCCCTGAGGGTTGTGGGGGAGTATCCTCATCAAAATATATTTTCTATCTGGAAATCAACTACGCGGAACAAAATGGCTATCTCAAAATTTTGATTGGATGTGTTTGGGGGAATGATAGGAGTGCGGAGGGGGAGTTGCCCTCCAATCAATTTCGACTATTAAAAAGGGCACTAGCCCTTTAATTTCCAATCGAATGAGCCTGTTTTGAATTTTCTACAACAACGCCTTCTATAAAAACCTTATATGCCCCCAGGGCATAACTTAAAACCCTTGCCCTGAGGGTTGTGGGGGAGTGTCCTCCTCAAAAATATATTTTCTATCTGGAAATCAACTACGCTGAACAAAATGGCTATCTGAAAATTTTGATTGGATGTGTTTGAGGAAATGATGGGCGTGGGGGGGGGGGGGAGATGAGCTAGTTACACTCCAATCACTTTCGACTATTAATGAGGGTACTAGCTCTTTAATTTCCAATCGAATGAGCCTGTTTTGAAGTTTCTACGACAACGCCTTCTATAAAAACCTTATATGCCCCCAGGGCATAACTTAAAACCCTTGCCCTGAGGGTTGTGGGGGAGTATCCTCCTCAAAACTAATTTTCTATCTGGAAATCAACTACACTGAACAAAATGGCTATCTCAAAATTTTGATGGATGTGTTTGGGGGAATGATGGGCGTGGGGGGGGGCTAGTTGCCCTCCAATCATTTTCGACTATTAAAAAGGGCACTAGAACTCTCGATTTCCAATCGAATGAGCCTGTTTCGAAGTTTCTACGACAGCACCTTCTATAAAAAAACTTATATGCCCCCAGGGCATAACTTAAAACCCTTGCCCTGAGGGTTGTGGGGGAGTGTCCTCCTCAAAAATATATTTTCTATCTGGAAATCAACTACGCTGAACAAAATGGCTATCTCAAGATTTTGATTGGATGTGTTTGGGGGAATAATGGGCGTGGGAGGGGGGGCTAATTGCCCTCCAATCACTTTCAACTATTAAAAAGGGCACTAGCTTTTTGAATTTCCAATCAAATGAGCCTTTTTTGAAGTTTCTACGACAACGCCTTCTATAAAAACCTTATATGCCCCCAGGGTATAACTTAAAACCCTTGCCCTGAGGGTTGTGGGGGAGTGTCCTCCTCAAAAATATATTTTCTATCTGGAAATCAACTACGCTGAACAAAATGGCTATCTCAAAATTTTGATTGGATGTGTTTGGGGAAATGATGGGCGTGGGGGGGGGGGGGGGCTAGTTACACTCCAATCACTTTCGATTATTAAAAAGGACACTAGCCCTTTAATTTCCAATCGATTGAGCCTGTTTTGAAGTTTCTACGACAACACCTTCTATAAAACCCTTGCCCTGAGGGTTGTGGGGGAGTGTCCTCCTCAAAAATATATTTTCTATCTGGCAATCAACTACGCTGAACAAAATGGCTATCTCAAAATTTTGATTGGATGTGTTTGGGGGAATTGTGGGCGTGGGAGGGGGGCTAGTTGCCCTCCAATCATTTTCGACTATTAAAAAGGGCCCTAGAACTCTCGATTTCCAATCGAATGATCCCCCTTTGAAGTTTCTACGACAACCCCTTCCATATGAAGTGCCTCTGGGAAAAAAAAATAATAATAAATAATAAAACATTGGAGCCGTATGGCCTTTACTATAGGCAACGCTACAGCGTTGCCTCTGATTAACCTCCAGTTAAGGATTTTTGACAACGAAAATTTCAATGCTATATTTTTATTTCAATTGGAGGTCAGTTTTCAGGGGATTCAAGCTCTTTTTGGAAATTATTAAAAATATCTTCGCGTAATTACAAATTGCAGTTCCATTGAATCGGAATGAGAATATCTATTTCCAAAATAGTGTTACATGGTAAATATTTGTCACGTGACAAGTTCTTTTAAACCCCGTTTATTAAATTTCGACTACAATGGACATCGGCTCACACTTTAATAGGTTGCAACTACTGCCAAAACATATTTTTTTTCTTACACAATTCTTTCTGTTTTGCTTATAACATTAAAAAATTACACACTTATTTTATCACAGAAATTATTTTTTTGGTGTCAGTACAGTTAATAACTTAATACTAGTATCAATTAATTTTCTTGTATCTGTTTAATATATAATATATTCTCAATATAAGGATTTTGTAGGATCATAGCGCAAACTATAGCTCATGGATTATTCGTTTATTTACCAAAGGTAATAAATATACAAAAATGACATTATAAATAACCTTTACAAGAAATATTTTAGTCAGATAAAACACCTATATTTCGTCGTACACACAATGTGGAGTTACGTTATACTGAAAGGGTATTTATTTTAGTTTGAACTTAAAATAAACTTTCCCCCTAAGTGCTTTCTGATTGATTGCACTTTTTTTGCCCGTTATATGATAGCAGTGATTTTTTTCTTCGATACAAGTAACGAAGAAAAAATTAACTAGATTTACGATGGTAGGACAACGTGAAGTATTGGAACAACTGTATGTTGTTTTTACTAAAAAAAAAATACTGCAATGACTCCACTTTGGTTTTCCTTGTTGTCAATGAAAAACTATTCAAAATTGTGCACCCAAAGATCTTTTTTTGGAGGAAAAACAATATATAATAATAAAATGTTCATTAAAGGTTTTCTCACAATCCCCTGTTTCCTGCTGAAAACTAACTTTAATGTCTATTGCAAGACACCCAGCCAAGGTTGTTACTTTAAAAAGTGCACCAGATAAACAGGTTAATGCTCGGTTACAAAAACATAGTAGTAACCTAATCAAACCTAATTTCGTTTGCTATCCCTAAAAGTGCGGCATGTGCAAGTTCAGCCTACGTTGCATTGGCTCAAAACATACAACCTACAATTTGTTTCCAACGCATTTGACGATAAGAAAAAATTTGCCACAAAACCTAAGCTAAGAAAAGGGAAGTCTCCTGAATCATTTTATAATTAACAGCGAGACCACGTCACTGTGTTGTACTCTTATTCATAATTGACTGAGGATAAATTTTCCTATGCTCAAATGAATCGGAGAAGAATAAATGCAGAACGACATGGACAAATACGGAAATCCTAAATCTCGAAAATGAATTTGGTTCACGATTCCTCCTAACAAGTCACTCTCCGTGATAAAGGAGATCCCCAAACATACAACTTTGAAGCCTGCTAGTGCGCGACTCGTGAAGGCCAAAAGTCTGAAATTTCCTGATCAAAGTCTTTACAGAATTAGGTACATCCCTGCGAATCTTAGACATATTAGTACTGAAGCCAGAGAATGACCAGAAGTGGCCCACGTCTGGAGAAATCTCTCCCCTTTGCTCCTTTCGCCCAAGGCACTTACCACATAAGTTTCAGGCGGATCTGGGCAGCTTCACACGAAAACCAGGTAAGAGGAGTACACCTCTGGAATTATTAATTTCAGGTCGTACTAATACAAGGTATTCGTCGCATGATTTTCAAGCCGATCATTTAAGAAGCCTGCTGAGCTTTCTGGTGAAACGTTGATGCTGAGGAGGGGGACGGGTGTAGAGGGGTACAGAGTCAGGGCTTACATCGTGTTCACACCAAATTATATATGGCTCGCACTAACTCTAATGGCTTGTACACACCCATTATTTGTGATTGGAACCGCCCCACAAAACTTTTACAAACTTTTCAAATGATTTAGCTTATCAACCTTTTATAAAAAAAAAACTGATGGTATATACATTTCTGAGCTCGTCAAGAATTGTTCGAGTTTATAAAATAAGAACAAGAAAATAAACAACAAATAAACAAACAATTACTTTTAGTTTAGAGCTACTTTAATCTTTTTTAATTTTATTCCTTTAATTTAACCACTTAGATTCCTTTTTTTGTGGCGGGCAAAATTATTAGTCTTACTAATAAGAAAGGAACAGAGGCTAAGTTCCAATTTCTTTAGAAATGAAAGCACTAAATTTAAGGTTAGAAGGTAGATGTTATATAAGTCATCTGCTTAAGTCCCAAGCGCAGAAAATGAACAAACTCAACTAAAATCGCAAAATAACATGGCTTGTAACACTGAATTGTACCACTTTCGAATCAGTGGCATTTTCTGGATCTGTTTTTATTACGATCAAGCAAAATAGAGGTTGTTTCTTTAAAGCTGTCAAAACATAGTAAAAAATGTGTCCTTCTCCACATCAAAAATGTTATGGAGCTGTTTCGATCAGTCACTCAGTAAAATTGAAAGACGCATAAAGATATCAAGATGATCATGGAATAGATAGAATATTATGAGCAAAATCATTTGTGCGTGACCAAAGATGGCGGATTTCCCTCTTGGTCATCAAAGGGAACACAAACGATTTCCATTTTTTATTTGCATGTGGGATATTAAAGCCAAAGACAGACACGGGGATAAAAAGACTGTTCAACTCCTCAGAAGTTTGATCCAAGCAAACCAAACGTCATCCATAATCCAGTGCTTAGTCGGGAGTGAATAGTTTTCCACCTTTTCGTATTAAGCTAGGGCTAATAAAACGATATGTGAAAGCATTAGATAATTATAGAAAGTCTTTTCAGACCTTTGGGTATCTATTTCCCAACCTATCAACAGGGAAACTGATATCTAGTATAATCAATGGACTAAGATTTGCACGGAAATTCGTAATAGAGGTTTCATCTCGGCAACAAATGAAATGGAGAAAGAAGCTTCACTTCCTTTTATTTCAGTTATTCAGAGTTTTTTTTGGTAGAAAAAATCCTTAGATTATATCGGTGTTACTACTAGAGTGATATGAGCATTTCGAAGCATTGGTTCTAATATGCATTTAAAGGTTCATTTTTTAGCAGTCCTTTGGATCTGTTCCCGAAAAATTTGAGAATACAGTAAGGGACGAGTAAAGGTGACCAGATCCATTGGAATAAAAAAAACAAATGGGAGAACCATGGAAGGTGGGATTGTCACATGATGGCTGATTACTGTTGACCAATAAGCTTAACTCCAACCTAGCTCTAAATAAGTACCTGGGGAAATCTGGGGGGGGAAAACACGGGTAGGGTCGAATGACTTTCCCCAACGGCCCAACCACGCATTGCACTCCCGACTGAAGGCAGAAAATCAGGAGATCAGTACGACCTCAAGGCAAACTGGATCGAAAGCTCTACAGCCCTGCATCAAATAGTTAAAGTGAAAACACGGGGAGAAAACACCCTTGACTTGATCTTCACTACACTTGGTGATTTCTACTTAGATCCTTTGGCGGAAGCACCACTCTCAACCAATGACCACGCAACAGTTATATTACGGCCAAAGTCAACAATGAAACCTACTAAACCAACCCAGTTCACCTACTGTCCACTTACAGAAGAAGGTATAATTGGCTACAGAGAATGGCTCAACTCAGTATGCTGGTTCCGCCTTTTCGAAAACAAAGACGCAAACAGCATGACTGAACTCTTCTATGAACAAACAATTCGAGAGTACGAACGTTTCTTCCCTGAAAAGCGAGTTACAAATAGGGCACAGAATAAACCATGGGTTACTCAGACAATTAAAGCAGCAATGGCAGAGCGAGACATGCTTTATGAGACAACGCCACACTCTGACGAATATAAACGGAAGAGAAACATAGTAGTTAGACTACTAAAGCAAGCTAGACGTCTGTATGGACACCAAGTTTTGCTAAGTTGTCAGCCAGTGACCCAAGAAAGTTCCACACAACTGTACGGAAACTAATGGGACAGCAGCAGTCTAAATCCATCCTGAGGGACCAACAAGGAGAGAATGTAACCACAGAAGCAATTAATGAACACTTTTCAAATATTTGCCGCCAACAGCCTCCCCTCAAGACTATACCACAGAATGGTCCAATCGAAACCATCCCTATTATTACAGTTTGCCAGGTCCAAGACAAACTCGAAAACCTAGACATTAGAAAAGCCTCGTACCCTGATGAAATTCCTATAAGGCTGATACATGCATGCTCCCCCCTACTGGCTACACCATTGGCTATGGTGTATAAAAAGTGCCTACTGGAAGGCATTTTCCCAGATAAGTTCAAAAAGACATTTATCACACCAATTCCAAAGAAAACATCACCAACCTCACCATCCGATCTCAGGCCAATCTCAAAGACGCCCATCATTTCAAAAGTCTTCGAAGATTTTATTTTACACTGGCTACTAGCAGAAATAGAACACAAAATCGATCCTATGCAGTTCGATTTTCGTCGAGGACACAGCACAACTCACTATCTGGTCAGATTACTTCATGATCTACTAGAGCATAGAGCATACTAGAGCATCTCAAAGACGCCCATCATTTCAAAAGTCTTCGAAGATTTTATTTTATACTGGCTACTAGAAGAAATAGAACACAAAATCAATCCTATGCAGTTCGATTTTCGTCGAGGACACAGCACAACTCACTATCTGGTCAGATTACTTCATGATCTACTAGAGCACCTAGAAAAATCCTGAGGCCCTTGCTGCAATAGTCATTTCTGATTTCGTGAAAGCTTTCGATCTGCTTGACCATGAGACTGTGATCAATGAAGCCCGTGCCCTGGAAGTCTCGCAGTTTCTCTTATGTACCATTGCAAGTTTCCTTTCTGGTCGTCAACAGTGCGTACAACTCGAAAACGGGGAAACATCCAACTTCCAAGACATCACGTGTGGAGCTGCCCAAGGAAGCAAGTTAGGTCCCATCTTATTTGTTATAGTCATCAACCGACTGATGAGGCAACACAAACAGAGATATAGATTTGCAGACGATCTTTCGCTAAGCCTGCTGCACTTCCTGTCACAAACTCCCAATCAGCTCATACCCCTTGTCGCAGAGCTTCAACATCAAGCTGATCAAGTGAAGCTCCAGATAAGCCTCGAGAAAAGCTGTGTAATGCATATCAACTTCCTGAAGAAGAAGAAGAGCATAAATGAATCTACACCTCTCCAAACAAAGAGATCAGTAAAAATACTTGGTATCACATTAAGTGATGATCTTTCGTTTGGAGATCACATCAGCCAGATCACAGCAAAGGCAGCTGGTTTTCTAAAATCCTTTGTAAATCTAAGAAGGTTTGGAATGACAGAGCAACTCCTTCTTTCGTGCTATAAAAACTACGTAATGCCCGTAATAATGTAAGGCGGTCCTGCCTGGCACCCATCGCTTACAGAGAAGCACAGAAACGAATTGGAAACAATTCAGAAGAGAGCCTGCAAAATAATTATTGGGCCGAATTATAAGAACTATGAACAAAGCCTGGGCCAACTCAAGCTCCAAATCCTGGAGGAAAGGATGCATGAAATGCTCATGAAGTTTGGAGCTGACATCCCTAAGTCCTCAACACACCGAGATATACTTCCTCCGTTTACTTCAGAGACCCACGCACACAAAACAAGGTTGGCAACTCTGAAAGAGGGAAAAAACAGTTGGAGTGTCCGCCTACACACTCGACAACAAGATATCTAAAATCGTTTGTGCCCTACTACGTCAGATGTTACAACAATAGTGTCCTGAAGTAGAGGTGATGGTTCATCATTTGTGTTTTTTCTGGTGCTGTGTCTTTTTGTGCTTTTCTTTTTTTTTGTGCTTAAATTGACGATACCCATGTTATTGCAGTGTGATAAAGGGAACGAATAAAGAATATTATTATTATTATTATACCTACGCTACGAGACCATTGATCACCATGCGAAAAAGCCTTTTTTTAATACGCTTGACTGCCCAGAAAAGCCACATTACTACAAAAGCAACAAGCGCAGATTTCTAATGGCAATGAATTTTAATTGGAAACTTCTATTGACGTTATTCGTACACATCATTGAGTTCTACTTAAAAAATATGATATCTGATACATTTTCCGTTGCATTAATTAAAATTTACTTTCGCTGTTATATTGTACACTAATTTTAAGAATATGAAAACTTGTATAGCAAAAAAATCTACAGCTTATGACGAAAAATGAAATTCAGATTCAGTATATGTTAAAATTAAGCAAAAAAGTCCCGGTATTACTGCACAAGTTATTTACCCCCCCCCCCCACATTATATACATAATATGCTTTTTAAGTGCAAAGTTTAATATAAACGGTGCGGTATAAGTAGCAACTTTTGTTTAAGTGAAGCGTAAATAGATCATTTGAAATTACCTATTTTTTTTAGCTCAAAATCATTGCACAGGTTAATAGATTTATGTTATATATTCACAAATTAATAGAATAATAATTAGATTCATGGTAAATAAAATGAAATCTAATAGCTTTAAAAATAATTCCTTTAAATTGAGATGCTCTATCCATCTACCTTCAATATTCTATGTCAAAATATAAGAAAAAGGGATTTAATCTTATTCATTGTAACACGAAGAGCATTATTTACACAACACCCTGTGTACACTTTCTCTAGATCCCAAGCTAGGACCGATATCCAAAGATCTTCAGTTAAATTCTGAGAACGGCAAGATCGAAATGAAGCACGACTACCCAGAAAATTCACATAATAGCCAAAGTTACAGGCAGATATTCCTACCACAAACATTTTTATTTAAAAATCTCTATTGAACATTTACACAGATAATATTTGATAATGTTTCGTTGAATCAATTGAAACTTCGTATTTGCTGTTATATTGTATCTTACACATCTAATCGGAAAACATAAAAATTTTTCACTGCGGATAAACTGCTTTGATTTTTGGACAACAAATATAAGCATAAAGAAAAGAATAAAAAACCTGTTGCATTTTCAGTAACTCTAACATAGGCGCAGACTTTAGGGGGGTCCACTCCTTCATCAGCCTCATCCAATTCGTCAATAACATCTGAACCTTTATATGCAATCATCGTGTTGTTGTCTTTAGCATCCTGCAAATGTCTCCACGATGGCTAAAATAAATAAATAAATAAAAAATCTATCTTCCATTAAAAAAATAACGACGCTTCGTCTTACCCATTGTCTGTGTTTCCATTAAAAAAAACAATGAATCTTGCAGTTATACCCAGACTTTATATGAAATATTTTATTTATTTACCAACACAACACAACATTTGTTGGTTTTATTACCAACACAACACCTGGTCATTCAATTTTACTTAACTGACTTTAACTGATAGATACGAGAAACGAGCATTGGATATTTGACCCTTTAAAATATGTTTTACAGGAAGCAAAACTACTAGCATGAGTCTACATCATCTCCCCCCCCCCCCAAAAAAAAAACAACAACAACTCACCCCTTCTCTCCCAATAAGGATTCGCCTCGGATACAATGATGAAAGTCAAAAAGTTATTGGGACGAAAATGTTAAACTTAAATAAATATTACGTAAAGGGATTTGCACGTGAGCCTTTCTCATCAAATCTACCTGGACTTGACTTTAAACTCTACTAATTTATAAAAACAAGTTTTTTCAACTGAAAGTATGGGCAGCACTAAAACATAAAACGAACAGAAATTATTACGTACAAGAGGGGGGTTGTCCCCTCTTCAATCACTCGCTCTTCACGCTAAAGTTTTTAGTACTTTATAAAAGCGTCTTATTTGAATTAAACAGCCCTTGTATTTGTTGTCGCAATTAATTTTACTGTTACGATTAATCAAAATAAAAGTTACAATTCCCGAATCAGCTTCAAAAGGCGATTCGTTCTCACTTGACGGGTTTTTTTTCTTTTCAAATTTTAAATCTCTGGTTACTATGGGCTATAATTCAATTTTTAGTAAGCTGACCTAACACTCAATTCATGCAGTGAAATATTTTCGTATTCTTAGGGTAGCCTACTCAAAGGTATGTGATACTCATAGCTTATAATTGAAAAGACACTAGTTCTTATAACAATCATACCACAGTAGGTGGATACTGAAATTCTCCTTCTGTATTGGAGGATGTGATTTCTGCCTGGTCCGTGGTAACGATTTGTGTCTGAACAAGGGAATGGTTTTAAAACCATTCACATTAGAAAAAAACTTGGTCTTTGCCTGCCATATTTTTGATAAGCTTTATTAGTGGAAATTCAGAAGAATTTTTTAACTTGATTAATTTATCTATTTACGTAAAAGACATGTATTTTTTCCGTCCATTTAATTTGCTGTAAACTATCAGAGGTTGAATCGTGAATTTTTCCCAAAACTGTTTTAGATTTCAAGAAAGCTATAAACAATGAACAAAAAAAAAAAAAAAAAAAAAAAAAAAAAAAAAAAAAAAAAAAAAAAAAAAAAAAAAAAAAAAAAAAAAAAAAAAAAAAAAAAAAAAACACAACAAAAAGACATAAAAGAACTGACAAAACAGGGAATGTAACGCCATAATAGCAGTTGATCCACGAAAATCCAATTGTACGCAATTAAAATATAAAACAAAATTGATTAGAAAGAACATTCCAGAAAATTGATTTAAAGTGGTGTCTTAGAAGAACAAGAAACCCAAACTGTGCCTAAGCAAAACAAGAGCCATTAAAAATATATAAGAGGCATCACTGAGCTCTCTCTATTTCAGACAATTTAGACTTTTTTAGTTGTGACTTTGACGTGACAGTATGCGGATGCAACATTAAAAAGAAGTCATTTTAACGACCTTTTGGTTGTCTTCAACATCCCCCGAAAGTTACAACTTAATAACCTTAGCCGTTTCTGAGTTCTTGCACAAAGACTCTTTTAACAATCTGAACACAGATAGTATTTTTTGATTTAGCTGGAATGTCACAGGAACGGCAAAGAGAATTCACTTAAATTTTCAGGGAATGTTGAGACCATGATTGCAACAACCATGGAAAAACTGTTTAGTTTTTGAAGCTGATTTAAGGGTGGCAACGGTTACTACTACTACTACTAACAGCTCACCGCAGCACCAAGCGCCGGAGGCAAACACAACTACGCATGCTCCTCCTCCATCCTAATCTATTCAAAGCCTTCCTTTTTACACCCGCCAACGAAGTTCCCACTTCCTTTAAATCTTTCTTTATGACGATCTCCCACCCCTGACGAGGATGACCTGCTTTCCGTTTAGCCCTAGACGGTTGGCCGAAAAGTACAATCTTCGGTAATCTGTCATCCTTCATCCGCACAACGTGCCCTAGCCACCTCAACCTTTCTTTCATTATAGCCCTAGAGAGCGGTACTGAGCCACATTTTTGTATAGCCTATTGTTTGAAATACGGTCAGTCAGCCGGGTACTCAGAACAATCCTTAAGCAATTTCTCTGGAAAACATCTAGCAAATCTTCTTCCGCTTTTCTGAGCGCCCATGCTTCAGAGCCATATTTGACCACTGTCATCACTGTAGCTTCTAACATTCTAATCTTGGATTGCAGACTTATCTTCCTATTCTCTTTTTAACTGTGAAACTTTTTTAACTGTGAAAAAAACACCCTGAGCCGTGGCTATTCTACTTTTAACATCTTCAATGCTCCCACCATCTTTACTAATAATACTACCAAGGTAAGTGAAGCTACCCACCTGATCAATCTTTTCATTACCCAACGTCACCTTTTCATCTTCACTTATTCCTAGCCTTAGTGACTTAGTCTTCTTAACATTAATTTTCTAACCTATTCTAGCGCCCTGAACTCGCAAAACCTCTAAAACTTCATTCATTTTGCTCTAACTTTCATCTAGGATGCTCAAATCATCAGCATAATCTAAGTCCAGGAGACTTTTTCCTTCCCATTTGATTCCGTGGTCTCCCATTGCCTTTCCTGTGCTCCTTCAGACAAAGTCCATCAAAATAATCCATATAAAGGGGGATAGAACACAACCCTGCTTAACTCCTGATTCAATACAAAACCAGCTACTAACCTCATTTCCTACTTTAACCGCAGCAGTGTTATTCTCGTAGATAGCACTAATCATTTTAATGTATTTGTCTGGTATACCATACAAGGATAAAACCTTTACTAAAGCTCTTCTATCAACAGAATCGAACGCTTGCTCATAATCTATAAAACTGAGGACCAAAGGTGTTTGAAAACTCAGGCACTTCTCAATTATTAACCTAACACTGAAAATTTGGTCGACACATCCTCTACCTTTTCTAAAGCCGCACTGCTCTTCTCTTAAAACATTGCCTACGGCATCTCTCAGTCTAAAAAGTATCATATTACTAAGTAATTTACTACCTACAGAGACCAGACTAATGCCTCGATAATTAACACACTCACTTTTATCCCCTTTCTTATAAAGTGGTTTAATTAAAGTTTTCCAAAAATCGTTAGGTACTTTCCCTTTTTCAAAAATCATATTCATAATCTTCAGTAACTTATTTCTAACCTCAGAGCCACCATATTTAAGAAACTCATTTACCACCCTATCAGCACCTGGAGCCTTATTATTCTTTCATCCTTTTAGTACTGTTGCTAATTCCTCCTCACAAAACAAATCTTCCTTCACATCCAAGGTATCACAAATTTTTTCATTTTCCTATAAATATTTTCCTGCAACTCTATCTCGGCTAAGCAAATTCTCCAAATGTTCGGTCCATCTCTCTTTAGTTCTTTCCTTATCGCTAATTGCGGCCCCATTCCTATCTTTAACTGGGCCAACTCCGGGATGACTACTCCCTCTCCATTTGTTAAGATGCCAGTAAAATATTTTACTAATATGCCGTCTAGCTGCATATTCCAGATCCTCGGCAAGTTTATCCATGGCCTCCACCTCACACCTCCTTAGTTCATACTTTAATCCTTTCTCCACTTTCTTTACATTCCTTTTGTTTTCAAATGATCTATCACTCAGATAATTCTTGTACAAGTCCATTCTCCTTTCTATTAAACATAAAGCTTTTTCACTAATATTCTTAGCTGCAGTTCTAGCTTTCTTCCCTAATATACCTTCAGCAACTTCACAAATTATTTTTCTAAAATTATTCCAACCATTTTCCACATTATCAAATTTTAAACTCTCAAGTTGAGCATTCAACTGTTCACGGAAAGTTTCTCTCAAATTCTCATCCTGGAGTCTACCAACATCATAACTTCCCGGGAAGTAGTTACACTTCCGGTATTTCAGCTTTAAATTAACCCTTGACATTTTTAGATGGTGATCTTTACTTTTAACATCAATAACAGCACTCCTATATACCCTAGTATCTTGTATTGATCCTGCCAGTCTTCGGTTTACTATAAATTAATCAATAAGATTTGTTGTCTTACCATCACGTGAATACCATGTTAACTTATAAGCCATTTTATGACCAAACACCGTATTTGTTATAACAAGATTGTTATACCTAAAAAATTGCAAAAGTCTGTATCCATTACTGTTTTCTTTTCCTACACCAAATTTACCTAGGCTAGGATACCATCTATCTCTATTTCTACCGAATAGGGCGTCAAAATCTCCTAATAAAAACATCATATTTCTACCTGGGACCCTGTCAATTTGCTCCTGTAACTGTAAATAAAATCCATCTGAGTCACTAGTATCTCGGTTAGTCAGTTCTACAGGGGCATATACTACTATAACTGATACCCTGAACTTTTTAGTCATAAAATGACTAATTAGTATTCTATTATTAATACCTTCCCAGCCTAAACGAGACTTAGCAGCTCCCTTATTCATCATGAGCCCTACTCCCTGTCTATGTGCCCCATCCTTCCTGCCGGAGTATACAAATTTTATATCACCTGATTTCATGCTTCCTACCCCTGGGATATGAGTTTCTGAAACTCGTAATAAGTTCAGTTCGAATCGTCTGAATTCGTCAGTCAAAATGTCGATACGATGGTCATTTTTTAACGTCGTAACATTCCAAGTTCCAATTTTCATGTTCTTTAAATCATTGAAATTATTTTCGCCTCAGTAAAAGTAATGATCGCGGATACCAGTGCAGGACGGGGATCACAAATCTTCTCAAGTCTACACCGAAGTGCTTAAGCCGGCTTAGAGCCGGACAGCAAGAAGTCTCTGGGACCTCAATGAATGGAGGCTTTGTGCAATCCTGGGGCCCATCTTGGTCACAACATGGTTTTCAGCACTTGGCGATGCTCTTCTATCAACAAGAGTTCAAATCCTGCACAGACAATCTCAAGCTTATTACCTCTGACTCATTATATATTCATGCCTACAAATACTATGCTACTACGAGGAGGCAGCCCATAATAAATAAATTAGCTAGGAAGAGGTTTTTCAGCCCGAAGACGCCCGTCAAAACATACCAAGCCCAGAAGAATTGTCCATTAGTCAGAATCCCGTGCGAATGCTGTGTCGTTTACTAGGCTATAATTTCCTCGAGGGGCGTCACTCCTCAAGTGGGAACAGAGTTGACCGCAAGGTCCCCAGTCTTGCAGGTACCACAAAAGGGTCGAGATAGCCCTTTGCAGAGGCCGTTGTCCATAGATCTGGATCTTACGCCCTGCCGCAGTTTTCCTCCTATAGAGGATCCTCCCGCGATGGTGTTCTTCATCACCATGTAATTTAACCTATTACTGGGAGAAGGTTTGTAACTCATGGGACTTGTGGACAAACCAGTGGGCCCTTTAGAGTGTAAATTTGAGGGCCTTCTTCCTCCTCAGCCTGTAATCTTATAGTAAAAGTCCATTGCAAAAACAAATCTAGATTTGTTTCTGGAAATTCACCTTAAACCCCTCAAAAAATGATGTCAGGTCAAAATAAAAGCTGCACCATTGGAATCAACATGGTGGGAAACCCAATAAAGAAGAATTACAGTCCCATGTCTGAAAAATAAGGAAAATAGCTTTTTCGCATGGAAAGCAGTGATGCGTTCTTTTCTTCTTTATTTTTTCTCGCCAAAGCTATTTTAGCGAACCAATGGCTCGCTTTATAAGTAACAAGAGATAATTTTAAAATACAATCCAATTTTTGACAAAAACTGAATCTCCACAAACAAGATGATACACATCTCTTCAGAAAAGTTACCATCAATTACCACACATATGGGTAATTAGACTTTCCTTTGGCATTGGAGGATCTGACCTCTATCCGATCTGTAGCATTGATTGCACTACCTTAGATCAAATTAATTCTAAAGACTTTGTTTTTTATTTTTGTTTCAGCTTATTGATTTAATAAAAACAAGTATACTCCTAGAGTTATGCATCTATATGCAAGAAACTGTTCTTTGGTCCATTTACTTTGAACTCGAACCGAAAACTAAAATTGCGTTTTGCAAAAAAAAAAAAAAAAAAAAAAAAAAACGTCAAATGAGGAAGAATCATCATTTATTGCTTACTGACGAATGGTAGCTATTATTTCATTTAATTTTAATGGTAAAAGTTTACCACTGGGTCTATACGATCACCCCTGGGAAAAGAGAACAAAAAAAAAAAAAAAACAAATAAACACGCATCCATGATCTTTCTTCTGGCAAGAAATACAAAATTCCATATTTTTGCAGATAGGAGCTTGAAACCTCTACAGTAGGGTTCTCAGAAACGCTGAATCTGATGGTGTGATTTTTAGTAAGATTCCATGACTTTTAGAGGGTGTTTCCCCCTTTTTTGAAAATAAGGAAACTATGCTCAGACTCGTAACTTTGGATGGGTATGACTAAACTTAACGAAAGTTATTTATTTGAAATCAGCATAAAAATCCAATTCTTTTGATGTATTTATTGGGATCAAAACTTCGTTTTTTAGAGTTTCGGTTACTATTGAGTCGGGTTGCTCCTTACTTACAGTTCGTTACCACGAACTGTTTGATCAACCACTCAGCTAACAAGCTTCGAAATATAACTTGAAAAAAACTGGAGTGAGAGTAATGGACCGGAAAGCATCAAAATCTTGCTTGTTACTTTTCTTTTTTATAGGAGTAATAAAAACCTAATTTCCAACAATTTGGGAACTTACCAGTAGAGGTAATTTCATTAAAAAGTAAGGACAAAGGTTCTGAAAGGTTGTCAGAAAAGGCTTTAATTAGTAAAATCAGGATCTCTAGCAGACAAGCACTACACTTTTTCATGTTCTTAACTTTTGTCTCCACATCTGAGGGCGAAATAACGGGGAAATTGAGAGAGCACAAACCATAAGGAGTGTAAAAAGAGAGGGGAGGGACGCTCTGAACTATGGAGGAAAGAAATTTGTTCAGATCATTGGCTGTAACTAAGGGCTCTTCTTGGAAATGGAAATCTATATTATTATGTATTTTCCCACAAATTTTTATCCTATTATACCATTATTTTGGCTTAGTAGAAAACAAATTCTTGACTTTACATTTGTAATATGAAGAAGCAGATCTACACTTTTTCTTTTTTTTTTTTTGTTTACGCAGTGAGTTAGCTTCGGATGTTTTACCATTCTTGAGTTTTCTTGAGTCATTCTTGAGTTTTAATTCTAGTTAGCTTTTTCAGATGGTTAATTCTAATTGTGGATGGTTTAATTCTAATTAGCTTTTTTAGTTAGCTTCGGATATTTTACCCTTCTTAAGTAGATTCATTTTAATTCGAAAGTCACTTTTGACATGGGATGCAGTGATGTTTCTCTGTTTTTCTTCTTTTTGTTTTTTGCCACCACTAGTGGGGCGCTGAAACATTACAGAGATGTGTTCAAGGGTTCATCTGAAAAGAAATCAAATTAAGGAATGATAAGAATTTGCTACAGTAGCAAGTCCTTGTCATTCCCCAAGTTGATAGACAGGAGAGGAGTCATTCTTTATCATTCCTTAATAAAATTCTTTACAAGGTTGCGGCACATGCCGCATCCATGAAAACTAAATAAAATGGATTGAATATTCCTCTTTATATAACTGAAGTAAATATCACTCTTTACTGAAGCGCAGAGAGTGAGGAGAAATGATACTTTCTTAATAAAACAGGTATTACGAAATGTCTTCTATTTGAAATTTACTTTTTAAAACAATTGAAATCTGTGCATGAAACTTCAACAGCTATATAGTTTTCGGCCATATATTGATTTTTTTTTTTAACGCTTTTATGTTTATGGTACAAACCTATTATTCTGTGGGTACGGTTGGGATGCAAAAATTATTAACACAGCTCGGGAAATTATACAAGATTTTTATTTAGTAATCTAAATTTCAGATCTTATCAATTATGTTGCAGGCAAAAATGTCTTACACAAAGTAATGTTCAAGTTTTGAGATAGAATAAATTACACTGAAGTTCTCAACAAATTGTGGTCTATATAAAAGGATAAATTTGCAAATTAAAAAATGGGAATGTGCAAGATAGCAATGGAGCATTGATCATACTCCAAGCAAGACCATGGCTTCCCCCCTCCCAATGCATTTCCTGGCTGAAGGACCATGACACGGAGATCAGCATCGCTGGTGAACTCCAAAGTCTAGTGCCGCATCCTTAACCTTTCTTTTCAGTGAGACCATATTGCCATCTCCAAACACCATATGGTTGCAAGTTCCGAAAGAAGATGTTCTTATATAAGCACCTTTCTCATTTACTGAATCTTAACAGAACTCTTAACTAGTCAACGCATTCTTTTAACACCACCAAAAAACTCATAATGAAGAAAGAGGAATAATTACCTACTAAACTAACTACTACTACTACTACTAACAACTTACTACAGCACCAAGCCACCTGAGCTCAAAACTGCTATGCACACTCCTCCTCCATCCAAATATATTCAAAGCCTCGCTCTTTACACCCTCCAGAGAAATTCCAATTTCCCTTGAATCTTTCCTTATGGTTTTCTCCCATCCCGTTCGGGGACGACCTAATTTTCGTAAGGTCCTCGACGGTTGGCCGTCAAGGACGATCTTTGGCAATCCGTAACCCTTAATACACAGCTTTAAGTTTTTTTGCCTTTTTTTTTTGGGGGGGGGGGGGGTTAAACTTTGTATTTGAGGGAAGGGTCAAACTTTTTCATATGGTCCTCACAAAAGAGCATACACTACAGTTTTTTTTCTTTTTAACAGCCGTCATTCCACAGGCTCTTTGGGTAATAAGAGCTTAGAGTATCAATGGATGTATTTTTACAAAGACAAAAGTAATTTCTTAGTTCTACAATGATTGACAGTGCTCAACAATACAGTGGTTGACAAACCTCTACTACCAAGAATAAGTATACAGCCAATATGGTATAAGTATCCGACTCCATTTAGGACAGTCACACTGTTTAGGAGAATTAAACGGCTCTGTGAACTTTGAAAAAAAAGGATATACGAGACTTACACACAGGGTTATCAATCCTCCTCTAAATAATTTCTACAGATAACGCTTAACATTCACAAGAACAAAGAAAAAAATAACTTCTGTTCCTAATCCATGACAGTTCATGATTTTTTTTTTATTTTTTTTTTACAGCACACTTAAACAAATTTTCAGTCTACATAATGATTTCCACATCTAAATTTTATTTATGTTCTCGGAAAAAAAAAATATAAAGTGCTGAATTTTGAACTTAAAAAGTACAAGTAAACACAAGGATATTTCGGATAAGTCAAACTAGGGAGGAAAATCACTGTACAAAAAACTATAAGTGATACATTAGAGAACTACAAATAAAAAAAGAAGAAAAGAACTGCTGGTAGATATACCGCTAGAAATAAAGAAACAGAAACCACCTCGAACTAGTAATAATTCCCCACAGGAAGCAATCCTACGTACGCAATGAAGGCACTGTGATCGATTAATACATTCTTACCACAGTGAGTTTTATTAATTTTCAAGAAGAAATCAGAACTTGCCTCAACATGATATGTATCTTCGGCAGTCCTAATGGAGGCTGTGAGAATTCCATCACTGGACATGTGCACCTTCACCGAAGAGCTAATTTCTCCAAAAACTCTTCCTTCGAAGAATTCTTCATCATCTGAACATGCAAAAAAACTGTTCTACATTCAAAAATCTACAATACAAACAACAATATAAAGAACAAAACCTTACAATTTGAGTTGTAGGACGTTGAAGGAAAACTTGACTAAAGGAGCTCCAGTGGCATTTCGATAATCTTTTGAGAAACTGAGATTTATACTCTTTAATACTACACCTGTTCAATTAAACAGAAATGATAACTTTCCAATAAATCTGTTGCAAAGGAGTGCTTTACTTTGATTGGTTTACGTAATAAGCGTGTTTATTTAAGGCTATCACATTACTCCTTAAGCGTATTCCAAAAAGGGAAGCCCGTCTTCTTTAACTTCTGATAGTGTGAAATTGTAGGCCAGTAAAAATAACATTTTTTTTTGTTATTTCGACTCTTCCCTTGGTTCTCAAGTTACTTAAAATATTCAATGTTTTTGTTTTGTTTTTTCAGTGCGCTATATATATTTCTATCACTTGCAGAAAAAGTAAAAAATTCGAGCTCTTTGTATCAAGATAATTTTCCTGTATCTCAGATGTCTAACGTCTCTTCCTTGAAGGGACAGAAAAACAAACAGTAGTTCATCATTCTAAAAGTCAGACACACTTTTCGTTTCTGAATAGCTGCAGCCGAGTCCCTTAACTGTATAATTCAATGCTATCGCTAAACCCTCAATTAAATAAAATATTTTTTTTACATTTTGGAGGAGGTAAATATGGACAGTGGGACTTCAAACTCCAACCGATGAGATAGTTCCAAGTACTCCGGTTAATCCCGGTAGCTTTAGCTAATTAAGGTGGAAGGTCAGGATGAGAATATGATAACACAATTCGGCACGGAAAGTCATTACATCTACAACAAAACTAATTATTTCTTCATTTGATCGAAATAACCCCAACCACGTTTAAAAAAGGTGTTTAATCTGACTCATCTCTTAAGATCAGGGTCAACGCAGGAGCGTTGTCCAAGTAGAGAGCGACATATTCTCCGTTATTTTTTTTCCCAAGCAACTTTGCGCAGAAGGGATTGTCACCAAAACTCGGGAAAAGGCTCATTCAATCGGAAATTAAAAGTTCTAGCACCCTTTTAAAAAGCCAAAAATAATTAACTATCTATTTATGTAATTATTTAACTATCTATTTATGTAATTATAAAACCCGTCAACAAAAGCTTGAAAAGGATGGAGCATAAAAAAAAAACAAAAAAAAAAAACATACACTAGCAGGACGTAGGAAATAGTGACAAATTATATCATAATGCAAGACAAACATCGACAAAGCCAATAAAAATCAAATAAGAATGCCAAATTATAAATAAATCAAGAAAAAAAAAATAAGAATAAGAACAAAATCAAAGCGAAGCAAAATCAAGGATAAAGGAAGAACAAAAACAAACAAAGCAAATGTAAATACACGCATACAACATCAAGATATTCATACATAAATAAATCCCCGCAATAAATGCACACAATAAACACAAATCATACTTTATTTATCAATTATTTACCTAATTATTAAAAAAAAAACACCGTCATAATCACAGCTTTATTACTCGCACCCATTCATTTTGAAAAAGTTCAACTTTGTGGTTATGTTTTGCGATTCGTCTAGCATCTGAGACTTCAGGGTCCGCGACTTTGAATTCCGCAATAGCTTGTGAGTTGCTGCACCATGGAGGCCGGCGGAGTATATACTTAGCAAATTGTAACAACAAGGGTCTGATTTTATGCTTATACGTTTTTGTCAGTAGTTTCCCAAAGGGAGTAGCGTACAGTATGCGAGGAAATGCTGTGCCATTATAAAGGCTAGCTAGAACCATCTGATTAAACCGAAGTTTGCATGAAACATTACAAGCATAAGCTCCAGAAATTTATCGTTTGAGCTGATCAAGGAAAAGCGTATGGGTGTAGTGGATTGAGGAATCAATGGGGAGGCCAAGATAAACAAAGTTGTCAGCAGGCAGGACAAAACTGTTCCCGAGATCTACAAACGGAAGTAAGTTGAACATTTTCCAATTAAAAACGATGATCTCAGATTTAGCAGAGATAAAAAACACTGTTATTGAAAAGTCCAGGCGATGTGACTGCTCCTTGACGGGTCTCCTTTTCTGGAACAAATCTACTACAAGGAGCGGGTGGCAAGCCCTTATCTAGCAGATGCTTCAGGCCGATGTGTAATCTGAAATAAAATTTCGAAGATTAGAGATGACATCAGGATTTACTCTGCGTTTAGCAGCTTTCAGAAGCATGGCTGCGTAGATGAGCTAGTCGAAGGTGCGAATGTCCTGTCTGGTAAGGACAAGGGTTTCCCCGGAAGAATCAGCATCGATCAAAACCCTAGCGATTACAGCTAGGGCATCAGCACATCCTATTTCTCACTTAAAACTAATCTGATGCGGAGGGGCATAATGTATTTTCTTCATCTTCGTTTAAAAACAGCAGTTCGAAGAGCTTACAGAGGGATGTAGCGATGGTGATGGGACAAAATGATGAGAATGGAGCTCGGATTTTCCTGTTTTTGAAATGGGGTTGAGATTTCCAATGCAGAAGGAAGAAGGGACTATCCCCCGGGTGAATCCACATAAAAAGAGATACATCAGGCAATGTTTACCACCGTGTTTCAAATGGCTTGTTCAAGTTCTATTGACACCAGAGGAAGACTTCCATTTTAGCTTTTGAATAGCAAATTCTACATAACAAATGCTAACGACAAAATCGGCATCTAAATCAGAGGCCAGGAAATTCTCCAACACGTCTTCATAGACTGCTCTATGATCAGGAACGGAGAACTCAGATTCATAATACATATACCACTCACCGTCAGGAACGTCGAAAGGAGATACAAAAGAATAGAGGGTTTCTGAACGAGAAACACACCTGAAAATCATATTCCAACCTTGTTTTGCGCAAGCAGAATTATGGTTGATAAGATGTTTACGATGCAGAGCAAACAGCTTGAAAAACTGGACGCCCACAATCTTTCTAAACAGAAAATTGTTGCTTTGCTTGACTACATGAAGTTGTAAAATCAAGGTTTGTCAACCATCCAGGATTGCCCTTTCCAAACTCGCTGCAAAGAAACTCGCTTATTTTTAGGCAAACCAGAGAGCATAGCAAATTTCAGCACAATATAAGTCTAAACAAGTCTGGAAATCATTTCTAGACAACTGGAGTGGTTTCTGAAGAAGATGAAATAGTACGCAGATTTTACTTAGAATAAAATCAACTATCTCAATGAGCAGAGCTTTTTGGATTTTTGACCTACGTCGAAAATCCCCTTGAATCAGAGCAAGAACAAGCAAGTCCAGGCTGCCAACACAATCAGTGCAAATAAGAAAAACTTGAAAACAGCAACGAGTTTATGGCCAGTAGGAACAAAAATTCTTCTTTTTATTAATACTCACACTTTTTATTCATAGAGTAGTTGTTGTTTGCAAAATTTTCTTCTTTGTATTGTTGTGGAAGAAAGCTATAAACATTGCCTTGAAAGTTAATTTACCTCCAAGATTGGTCCAAAGGCCCCCCCCCTTCCATAAAAATCTGAAGAAAGAGAGAGAGACAATGGGAGAGAGTAGAGGTGTGGAGGGGAGAGTGGGCATATTAAATAAAGATTTATCTGAAAAACTAGTAAGGGTATAAGGAATAGAAAAAAAAGAGGAAAATTAATCAAATTTTTAAGAATAAGCCTATATAAAAGTTTCTTAAATAAATAATAAGTGATCAGAAAATGCTTAATTTCATAAAGATTCTCATTCATCTTACCTACAAATACAGGCCTTTCACGACCAAATCTGTCCACTTCATAGGATTGGAAATTTGGATGAAGAATACCTTTTCTAGGGCTTAGTATCAGTCTAAAGTCTTTTCCAAGAGCTTTAAAGTTGACTTCTCTGATTGAGTTGAAAGGATGCGAGCTATCATGTATTCCTCGTTTAACAATGGAATGGGAAATACCATGGCTGCTTATAGTTTCAAAATGACGTAACTTACTAATAGCACTTAAGCCTTAAAAAAAAAAACAAAAAACAATTATATAGCTTAAAAAAAGAAGAAGACACGAATGACGAACACCTTATAAAACTAAATTAAATAGCCTAATAAAAATTTCAACAAGAAAAGGCTAATCAAAGTTACTACATATTGCTGCTATTATTTCTTCCGAGAAAAAAAAGATCACCTCTTAGTGATTATTAAATAATAAAAAACAAGTTTTTATCAAATAAAAGAAACAGCAGCTATAAACTTGAAACGGATAAAATTTACTCCATATATGAAGGTGGCTATCCCCTCCTTAACCCGAACACTTTACACTAGTCTTGTAGAGCTATGCTAAAAAGCATTTACATGTTGCTATTTACTTTTATGGAAAAAACTCGTTTTTATTTAGTTCTTGTTTGTTTTCAGCAATTATAAGGTTATCACATCACTCCTAGGATTTGCAAGGCAAATTCTTCAAAAGAATCTTTTTTATAGGGGATACCTCTAACAAATGACGGCAGGGGGTCATTGGGCTATCCAAAGGGGCCCAAAGACCTTAGAAGCACTTGTCCCCAGCCCCTGCTAAGTTTACTGATGGCAGTCATGATTCATTTCACGTCTCTCCTTTTGTGCTGGTGACCACGTGAATGTTATCTTATTTTAATTTAAAAACTTTTTCCACAAAACGAGTTTTTCACAGAAAAGTAAAGAGCTCCACTAGGCCAAAAATGACCTGAAATAAAGTCAAATAACCTTCCAAGCGTAAAACTACCACAAATCAACATCAATAAATAAATGAAACTCAAAACAAAAAGGAATCATAACAAATAACCGAGTCAAGCTCAAAACAAGCAAAAATTAACATTAGTAGGGCTGACAACCCCCATGCCCCAAGACCAGAACATAATTTGCACTTTACTGAAAAAATTACCACGGATTGTCAATATAATATACATAGACTGATATTTAATCCTTAAAGTGTGATTACTTTTTTTAAAAGTGTAAATATTTTTTTACATATTAAAGTAAAAAAAGTGAAAACATTTTAAATGTTCAGTAAAGCACAAATTTCAACAATGCTAAAGAAATTAGAAGTCTCAAAATTTTTAAATCGGATGTTTGTTTTGGAAAATGATGGTTTTGGGGGAGGGGGGGGCTGGTTGTCCGCAAATTACTTTTGACTCTTAAAAACAGCATTATAACTTCCAATTTCCAATCAAGAGCCCTATCCAAAGTTTGTACAACAACCCATTCCACAAAAACCTTATATGCCTGGTGGGCATAACTTACAACCCTTGCCCTCATGTTCTGAGGGTTTTTTTCTACATTAAAAACCTTATTATATGACCTTTAGACTATTTTGAACAAAATGGCAATCGCAAAATTCCTATTGAATACATTTTGGGAAGAAAACGTGGGATGAGGCTAGTTGCCCCTATGTAATTTTTACTCTTAATTAATTAAAAAAACTTTGTCTACAATAAATAAGTTTTTCAAAAAATAGCAAAGAACTCCATTTAACCAAAAACAAAGTAAAAATAAAATCAAACAATCTATTAGGCGTGAAACCACCACAAATCAGCATCGATAAATAAATGAAACCGAAAACGAACAGAAATTACAATAAATAATCAAGTCAAACTCAAAACGAGCAGAAATTAACATGAGTAGGGCTCAAAACGCCTATTCCTTCCCAAGGCCAGAATATAATTTGCACTTTACTAAAAAAAAACTATATGTTTTTACTTTTATAACTTTAATAAATCAAATAATATTAACATTTTGATTAATAAATAACAGTGTATGTATATTAAACTGACAATGCACATTCATTTGTATTTTTTTCACTAAAGTGCAAATTATATTCTGGCCTTCGGAAGGCATAGAGGTTTTGAGCCCTACTCATGTTAATTTCTGCTCGCTTTGAGCTTGACTTGGTTATTTATTGTAATTTCTGTTCGTTTTGGGTTTCATTTATTTATTGATGCTGATTAGTTTCATGCTTGGTAGATTATTTGATTTTATTTTTGCTCATTTTTGGTTTAATGGAGTTCTTTACTTTTCTTTGAAAAACTTATTTTGTGGAAAGTTTTTTTTAATTAATTTATGTTCGTTTTATATTGACATAGTCTTTCCAGGGGAAAAAAATAATAGTTTAAATCTTTTCTTTTTTTAACACTTTATAGTTTGGCCTGCTATTTGAATGCTGGAGAAAATTTTTCAGCAATTTTTAACAAAATACACCCTTTTAAAAATCTGGACACAAATAGTAGTGTTTAATTTAGCTTCATATCTCCTCTAGTTGACCTGAAATAGAAAACTTGATACCAATCCCAAAAAAATATGTTTACTTTCTTTGATAGCTTGGATACACTTAGACTATAATGATTTGGTTAAATTTTAAGAGCAGAAGTAGAGCCGAAAGTTTGAACATAATACCCTCAGTCGTTCTTGGGATACTGCTGAGATTCCTTATTGGGAATTAGCATTAACACAGTGCATTTCGATTTAATCTAAAGGCAACATTTAGTTTTTAAACATAATGGGCAAATGGGAGGGGGATTAGTTGCCCTCCAATCACTTTCAACTATCAAAAAGGGCACTAGCCCTTTCTATTTTCAACAGAATGAGCCCTTTTCGAAGTTTCTACGACAACTCCTTCGATACAATGTGCCCTGGTCTAAACAAAAAAAAAAAAAAAAAAAAAAAAATAATAATAATAATACCTTGTACCCACATCGCTCTTTACTATAAAAATATGTCAAGCCTTCCAATCACTTTCGACTATTAAAAAAGGCACTAGCCCTTTCAATTTCCAACCGATTGAGCCCTTTTTGAGTTTCGACGACAACGCTTTCTATGAACACCTTATATGCCCCCAGGGCATAACTTACAACCCTTGCCCTGAGGGCTGGGGGGAGGGGGTTGTTATCCTCAAAGACCTAATTTCCAAAACTTTCAACTACGTTGAACAATATTGCTATCTCAAAATATTGATTGGATGTGTTTTGGGGAAATTGTGGGAGTGAGAGGGGGGTTAGTTGCCCTCCAACCACTTTCGACTTTTAACAAGGGCATTAGCCCTTTCAATTTCCAACTGAATGAACCCTTTTTGAAGTTTCTAAAACAATACTTTCTATAAAAAACCTTATATGCCCCCATGGCAAAACTTACAACCGTTACCCTAAGGGCTTTGGGGGGAGTGTCATCCTCAAAGACAGAATTTCCAGACCTTTCAACTACGTTGGACAAAATGGCTATCTCAAAACTTTAATTGGATTTTGGGGAAATCGTGGACGTGAGAGGGGCGTTAGTTGCTCTCCAATCACTTTCAACTATTAAAAAAGGCACTAGCCCTTTCAATTTCCAATCGAAAGAGCCCTTTTGAAGTTTCTAAGATAACACTTTCTATAAAAACCTTATATGCCCCCAAGGCATAACTTACAATCCTTCCCCTGAGGGCTGGAGGGGGGGGTTGTCATCCTCAAAGACCTAATTTCCAGAACTTTCAACTACGTTGAACAAAATTGCTATCTCAAAATTTTGATTGGATGTGTTTGGGGAAATGGTGAGCGCAAGAGGGGGATTAGTTGCCCTCGAATTACTTCTTACTATTAAAAAGAGCGCTAGTTCTTTCAATTTTCAATCGAATGAGCCCTTTTTGAAGTTTCTACAACAACGGTTTCTATAAAAACCTTATATGCCCCCATGAGATAACTTACAACCCTTGCCCTGAGGGGGTTGTCATCCTCAAAGACCTAATTTCCAGAACTCTAAACTACGTTGAACAAAATGGCTATCTAAAAAATTTTATTGGATGTGTTTGGGGAAATCGTGGGTGTGAGAGGGGGTTACTTTCCCTCCAATCACTTTCAACTATTAAAAAGGACACTAGCCCTTTCAATTTCCAATCGAATGATCCCCTTTTGAAGTTTCTACGACAACGCTTTCTATAAAAAAAAACTTACATGCCCCTAGGGCATAACTTACGACCCTTCCCTTGAGGGCTGTGGGGCGAGTGTCATCCTTAAAATCATAATTTCTGGACTTTTTAACTACGTCGAACAAAAATGGCTATCTCAAATTTTGATTGAATGGGTGTGAAATGGTGGGTGTGAGAGGGGTGCTAGTTATCCTCTAACCACTTTCGACTATTAAAAAGGGCACAATCGCTTTTAATTTCCAATCAAATGAGCCCTTTTTGAAGTTTTTACAACATTGCTATCTATAAAAAACCTTATTTGCCCCCAGGGTATACCTTACAACCCTTGCCCTGAGGGCTTTGAGGGGGTTATCATCCCCAACGACCTAATTTCTAAAGCTTTTAACAACGTTATCTAAAAATTTGGATTCGCTGAGTTTAGGGAAAAGGTTGGTGTGCCCTTTTTCAAGTTTCTATGACAAAGCTTTCAATTAAACCTTGTATGCACTCAGGGCATAACTTACAACCCTTATCCGAGGGCTGTGGGGGGAGTTTCATAATCAAAGATATAATTTCCGGACTTTTAAGCTACTTTGAACAGAATGGCTATCTCAAAATTTTGATTGGATGTGTTTGGATAAATGGTTGGCGTGGAAGGGGTGTCAGTTGGCTTCCAATCACTTCCGACTATTAAATAGGGCATAGCCATTTCAATTTCCAATCAAATGAACCCTTTTTGAAGTTTCTACAACAAAACTTTCTATAAAAACCTTATATGCCCCCAGGGCACAACTTACAACCCTTTCCCTGAGGGCTGTGGGAGGGGGGGGGGTGTCATCATCAAAGACCTAATTTCCAGAACTCTCAACTACGTTATACAAAATGGCTATCTCAAAATTTTGATCAGATGTGTTTGGGAAAAGGTGGGCGTGAGGTAGATAATTTCGGAGACCACACTGTCTTTCCATGACGATAAAATAAAAGTTAAAAATAGGATAAAATCCTTTTTAATAGACAGTGTATACAGTTCTACTACTGATGACAGTCACTGTATATGTGACAGAAATATCTGGTATTTTTTATGAATTTCTATACACTGTCTACTAAAAAGGATTTTATCCCTATTTTGAACTTTTATTTTATCGTTGGTGGGCGTGAGAGGGGGTTAGTTGCCCTCCAATCACTTTCGACTATTAAAAAGGGCACTAGCCCTTTGAATTTCCAATCGAATGAGCCTTTTTTGAAGTTTCTGCAACAACACTTTCTATAAAAACCTTATATGCCCCCAGGGCAAAACTTAAAACCCTTGCCCTGAGGGCTGTGGGGGAGTGTCCTCCTCAAAGACCTAATTTACAGAACTTAAAACTATGTTGAACAAAATGGCCATCTCAAAATTTTGATTGGATGTGTTTGGGGAAATGGTTTGCGTGGAAGGGGTGTTAGTTGCCTTCCAATCACTTTCGACTAGTAAAAAGGGCACTAGCCATTCCAATTTCCAATCGAATGAGCCCTTTTCAAAGTTTCTACGACAACTCCTTCGATACGAGGTGCCCTGGTATGAAAAAAAAATAATACATTGTGCCAACATAGTTCTTTACTTAGGCAGCGCTATTGTGCTACCTATGAAAAGGACACTATGACCTCTGATTTCAAAATGAATAAACCAGATCCGACGTTTATACAACCCCCTTTAGAAAAAAAAACATAAATGTCAACAATGAGCAACTAATATAACTTATAGTATTTGCCCTGAGGGCAGTGGGGACGGGTGTCATCTCCAAAGACATAATTATTTGACCTTTCAAATATGCTTAACAAAATAACTAGCCTATCTCAAAATTTTTCTTAAATGTGTTGTGGAAATGATGGGTGACGGTTGGGGGGGGGCTGGTTACCCTCCAATCCTTTTGACTATTAGCAATTTCCAATCCAATGAGCCACCTCTGAAGTTTATGTGACCACCCTTTCTATCATAACCTTATATGCCCCCAGGACATAACTCACAATCCTTGCCCTGATGGCTGTGGGAGGGAAGGCCACCCTCAAAGACATAATTTCCAGACCTTTCAACTATGCTGAACAAAATGCCCATCTAAAAAATTTCATTGGATGTGTTTGGGGAAGTCATGAGCATGGAGGGGGGGGGGAGGGCGGCTGGCTGTCGTCCAATCACTCTCAACTATTAAAAATGGCACTAGTCCTTTGAATTTCCAATCGAATGAGAACCTTTCAAAGTTTCTGCAACAACTCCTTCTATACGAAGTGCCCTGGTCTAAAATAAGAAAAAAAATGTGTTTGTGCCCACATTGCTCTTTAATTAGGGAGTGCAATTGCGCCGCTTAGGATCTTTGGACTATTTTCTGAACAAATGGCTATCTCAAAATATCTATCAGATTCATTTCAGGAAAATAAGAATGAGCCCCTTCTGACTTTTATACAACCATCCCTTCTATAAGAAGCTTATATGTCCCCAGGGCAAAACATGCTCTTGCCCTGAGGACTCTGGAGGGGGGGGTGTCATCCTCAAAGACATAATTTCCAGAACTTTCAACTATGCTGAACAAAATAGTTATCTCAATTATTGATTGGATGTGTCTGGGAAAATAGCGGGCGTGAGAGGGGCGTTAGTTGCTCTCCAATCACTTTCAGCTATTAAAAAAGGCACTAGCCCTTCCAATTTCCAATCAAATGAACCCTTTTGAAGTTTCTATGACAACACTTTTAATAAGAGCCTTATATGCCCCTAGGGCATAACTTACAACCCTTGCCCTGTGGGCTGGGGGGGGGGGGGGTTGTCAACCTCAAAGACCTAATTTCCAGAACTTTGTGCAACATTGAACAAAATGGCTATCTGAAAATTTTGATTGGATGTGTTTGGGGGAATGGTGGCCATGAGAGGGGGGTTAGTTACCCTCCAATCACTTTCAAATATTAAAAAGGGCACTAGCCCTCCCAATTTCCAATTGAATGAACCCCTTTTGAAATTTCTTCAACAACTTTCTATATAAACCTTATATGCCCCCAGGGCATAACTTACAACCCTTGCACTGAGGGCTCTGATGGAAATATCATCCGAAAAACCCAATTTCCAGAACTTTCGACTATGTTGAACAAAATGGATATCTCAAAATTTTGATTGGATGTGTTTGGGGAAATGGTGGGCGTGAGACGGGGGTTAGTTGCCCTTCAATCACTTTCGACTATTAAAAGGGCACTAGCCCTTTCAATTTCCAATCGAATGAGCCCTTTTTAAAGTTTCTACAACATCGCTTCCTATAAAAACCTTATATGCCCCTAGGGCATAACTTACGACCCTTACCCTGAGGGCTGTGGGGGTGGAGGGTTTTCATCCTTAAAGACCTAATTTCCAAAACTTTGAACTATGTTGAATATAATGGCTATCTAAAATTTTGATTGGATGTGTTTGGGGAAAAGGTGGGCATGAGAAGGGGGTTAGTTACCTTCAAATCACCTTCGAGACTATTAAAAAGGGCACTAGCCCTTTGAATTTCCAATCGAATGAGCCCCTTTTCAAGTTTCTATGACAAAGATTTCAATAAAAACTTATATGCCCCCAGGGAATAACTTATAACCCTTGCCCTGAAGACTGTAGGGGGAGTGTTCTAACCAAAGGTATAGTTTCCCGAACTTTAAACCGCGTGGAACAAAATGGCAATCTCAAAATTTTTATTGGATGTTTTTGGGGAAATGGTGGCCATGGAAGGGGTGTTAGTTGCCTTCCAATTACTTTCGACTATTAAAAAGAGCACTAGCCATTTTAATTTCCAATCGAATGACCCATTTTTGAAGTTTCTACGACAATGCGTTCTATAAAAACCTTATATGCCCCAAGGGCATAATTTACCACCCTTGCTCTGAGGGCTGTGGGGGGGGGGGGGGGGTGTCATCCTCAAAGACCTAATTTCCAGAACTTTAACTACGTTGAACAAAATGGCTATCTTAAAATTTGATTGAATGTGTTTGGGGAAAAGGTGGGCGTGAGAGGGGGGTTTAGTTGCCATCCAATCACTTTCGACTATTAAAAAGGGCACTAGCCCTTTGAATTTCCAATCAAATGAGCCTTTTTTGAAGTTTCTACAACAACGCTTTCTATAAAAACCTTATATCCCCCCAGGGCATAACTTAAAACCCTTGCCCTGAGGGCTGTGGGGGAGTGTCCTCCTCAAAAACATAATTTCTATCTAGGAATCAACTATGCTGAACAAAATTGCTATTAAAAAATTTGATTGGATGTGTTTGGGGAAAAGGTAAGTGTAAGAGGGGGGTTCCTTGCCCTCAAATTTCTTTTGACTATTAAAAAGGGCACTAGACTTTTGAATTTCCAATCAAATGGGCCCTTTTTCAAGTTTCTAAAACAAAGATTTCAATAAAAATGTATATGCCCCCAGGGCATAACTTATAACCTTTGCCCTGAAGACTGTGGGGGGAGTGCCCTGCTCAAAGGTATAATTTCCTGAACTTTAAACTGCGTGGAACAAAAAGGCTATCTCAAATTTTTGATTGGATGTGTTTTGGGAAATGGTGGGTGTGGAAGTGGTGTTAGTTGCCTTCCAATTACTTTTGACTATTAAAAAGGGCACAAGCCATTTAAATTTCTAATCAAATGAGCCCTTTTTGAAGTTTCTATGACAACGCGTTTTATAAAAACCTTATATACCCCCAGGCCATAACTTACAACCCTTGCCCTGAGGGCTGTGAGGGGGTTGTCATCCTCAAAAACCTAATTTACGGAACTTAAAACTATGTTGAACAAAATGGCTATCTCAAAATTTTGATTGGATGTGTTTCGAGAAATGATGGGCGTGGAAGGGGTGTTAGTTGCCTTCCAATCACTTTCGACTATGAAAAAGGGCATAAGCCACTCCAATTTCCAATTGAATGAGCCCTTTTCGAAGTTTCTATGACAACTTCTTTGATAGGAAGTGCCCTGCTCTAAAGGAAAAAAATAATAAATAATATATTGTGGCAACATCGTTCTTATATGACCTCAGGGCCATAACTTAAAACCCTTGCCCCGAGGGTTGTGGGGGAGTGTCCTCCTCAAAAACATATTTTCTATTTGTAAATCAACTACGCTGAACAAAATGGCTATCTCAAAATTTTGATTGGATGTGTTTGGGGGAATGATGGGCGTAGGGGGGGGGGGGGGCTAGTTGCCCTCAAATCACTTTTGACTATTAAAAAGGGCACTAGCCCTTTGAATTTCCAATCGAATGAGCCTTTTTTGAAGTTTCTACAACAACGCCTTCTATAAAAACCTTATATGCCCCCAGGGCATAGCTTACAACCTTTGCCCTGAAGGCTGTGGGGGAGTGTCCTCCTCAAAAACATAATTTCTATCTGGAAATCAACTATGCTGAACAAAAATGCTATCTCAAAATTTTGATTGGATGTTTTGGGAAATGGTGGGCGTGGAAGGGGTGTTAGTTGCCTTCCAATCACTTTTGACTATTAAAAAGGGTACTAGCCATTTCAATTTCCAATCGAATGAGCCCTTTTTGAAATTTCTATGAGAACAGGTTCTATAAAAACCTTATATGCCCCAAGGGCAACATACAACCCTTGCCCTGAGGGCTGTGGGGGGGGGGGTTTGTCATCCTCAAAGACCTAATTTCCAGAACTTTCAACTCTGTTGAACAAAAAAGCTATCTCAAAATTTTGATTGGATGAGTTTGGGGAAATGTTGGGCGTGGAAGGGGTGTTAGTTGCCTTCCAATCACTTTTGACTATTAAAAAGGGTACTAGCCATTTCAATTTCCAATCAAATGAGCCCTTTTTGATGTTTCTATGAGAACACGTTCTATAAAAACCTTATATGCCCCCAGGGCATAACTTACAACCCTTGCCCTGAGGGCTGTGAGGGGGTTGTCATCCTCAAAGACCTAATTTACAGAACTTAAAACTACGTTGAACAAAATGGCTATCTCAAAATTTTGATTGGATGTGTTTCAGGAAATGGTGGGCGTGGAAGGGGTGATAGTTGCCTTCCAATCACTTTTGACTATTAAAAAGGGCACAAGCAACTCCAATTTCCAATGGAATGAGCCCTTTTCAAAGTTTCTATGACAACTTCTTTGATACAAAGTGCCCTGCTCTAAAGGAAAAAATAACAAATAATATATTGTGCCAACATCGTTCTTATATGCCCTCAGGGCATAACTTAAAACCCTTGCCCCAAGGGTTGTGGGGGAGTATCCTCCTCAAAAACATATTTTCTATTTGGAAATCAACTACGCCGAACAAAATGGCTATCTCAAAATTTGATTGGATGTGTTTGGGGGAATGATGGGCGTGGGGGGGGGCTAGTTGCCCTCAAATCTCTTTTGAGTATTAAAAAGGGCACTAGCCCTTTGAATTTCCAATCGAATGAGCCTTTTGGAAGTTTCTACAACAACGCCTTCTATAAAAACCTTATATGCCCCCAGGGCATAACTTACAAACCTTGGCCTGAAGGCTGTGGGGGAGTGTCCTCCTCAAAAACATATTTTCTATCTGGAAATCAGCTATGCTGAACAAAATGGCTATCTCAAAATTTTGATTGGATGTGTTTGCAGGAATGATGGGCATGGGGGGGGGTCTAGTTGCCCTCCAATCACTTTTGACTATTAAAAAGGGCACTAGCCCTTTGAATTTCCAATCGAATGAGCCTTTTTGGAAGTTTCTACAACAATGCCTTCTATAAAAACCTTATATGCCCCCAGGGCATAACTTACAAACCTTGGCCTGAAGGCTGTGGGGGAGTGTCCTCCTCAAAAACATAATTTCTATCTGGAAATCAACTACGCTGAACAAAATGGCTATCTCAAAATTTTGATTGGATGTGTTTTGGGAAATGGTAGGCATGGAAGGGGTGTTAGTTGCCTTCCAATCACTTTTGACTATTAAAAAAGCTACTCCAATTTTCAATTGATTGAGCCCTTTTCAAAGTTTCTACAACAACTTCTTTGATATGAAGTGCCCTGCTCTAAAGAAAAAAATAAAAAATAATACATTGTGCCAACATCGTTCTTATATGCCCTCAGGGCATAACTTAAAACCCTTGCCCCAAGGGTTGTGGGGGAGTGTCCTCCTCAAAAACATATTTTCTATCTGGAAATCAACTACACTGAACAACATGGCTATCTCAAAATTTTGATTGGATGTGTTTGGGGGAATGATGGGCATGGGGGGGGGGGCTAGTTGCCCTCCAATCACTTTCAACTATTAAAAAGGGCACTAGCAACTTCAATTTCCAATCAAATGAGCCCTTTTCGAAATTTCTATGACAACTCCTTCAATACAAAGTGCTGGGTATGGGAACAAAAAAAAAAAAAATAATACATTGTGCCAACATTGTTCTTTACTTAGGCAGTGCTATTATGCTGCCTATGATAAGACAGCATTCAAACTTGAGAGTTAAAAGTGAGGTGTTGAGGAGGAACAGCCCCCTTATAGGCCTATATGTAATAATTTCTGCTTGTTTTAAGTTTTAATGTTGCTCCTTACTGTCAGTTGAAAAACTTGTTTTTTTAATTTAATTTCTGATCACTTTTTAAATAATGCCAGGAAATCTGGCTACCCATCCATGGAAAAACCCCTCCTCCCCATGGACCTATGCTCTAGACAATTCAATCCTGGTGATAATTTACCCCAGACAACTACCCTAAACACCTCCATAAATCAAATTGAGTCAGCAAAGATAAAGCATGACATGAAAAGAATTTCATATAGGAATTCTGGCAAATCCCCCAGCCTAAAATTTCTCCTGAAGAACTCACACACTGGAAACTTCCCTCCTTGATATTAGTAACCTTTGCTGCTTAAAATCCAATAATTAGGATTTTTTACTCAAATAATTAGAATGCAGAAAAGTATGCATTTGTGATTGTTTTAAAATAGCTTTAAAAATTTTTAGTAACCTTTTTGTACAGGTAAATACTGAGGAAACAGGTGCCTTCTTTAAATGCCAACAACAGACTTTACAAATAAGAGATTAGCATATTTGTAAGCAGCAAAAAAAAGATACAACAAATGGTGTGTTCACCTTCTACCTAACAAAGCATTGTAGAAAAATTATAAATTCATTCTTATTTCTTCTAAAGTTACAACATACCTTCAATAGTTCTCTAAGCCTAAGAAATAGGGAAGATGTGGAGATATTTGTATTATTAATCAAATTATTAGGTCATGAGTGTGTGGAAAATGAAATACTACTGGTCAGGGTCCCACCAAATGTTGGAATTGCTCAAAATGAATCTGCAGATAGTATGGCTAAGTGGTGAATTCTAAATGACCAGAGTATAAGTGTACAACTCACAGCAAGTGAATATTTGATGTGTATTTACTGTGAAGACCAGTATATGAAATAGATAGCTATCCTAATCAAAAAACATTTGAGTAAATGAAAGGATTAAAATTACCCAATTACTGGATACCTGAACTGTCATTTGATAAATTTATTCAACAGAATTTTTTCTTTCAACAACACGTTTTTTGGATTTTTCGGGGGGTAGTCAATCACCCCCCTTGCGAGTAAGTCTCGTTTAATGATGTTTAAAAAAAAAATTGAGTTTGGGCATATCGCCAAATTATATAATGAATATTCCAGTATCCAAAGCCAAGTTTGACCAAGCTAATGAGCTCCAAAACGAAAAATTAGACCGACTACTTAGTAAGCAGGGTGATTTAATAACTGCAGTTAACAATTTGTCTTCTGAAATACAGGAGTCAAAGAATGAGGCTTTAGAAAGAGATAGAAAAATAGCCAAATTAGAAAGGTCATTGGAAGAGCAAAAGCAGAAGAACTCGTTGCTCAAGCATCAAATGCTACTAATTGAAGCAAAAGAAAGAAGTTCAAACTTGAACATACACAGCTTAACGATGGATATTAATCCGAATCAATCCCTTAAGCTCACGTGAAAGATCTACTTAAGAATACCTTAAAAATTGAGTCATCTGTGTCAATAAACAAATGTTACCACTTAGGAGGAAAAACTGTCAATATAACGAATAGACGTCGTAATCAAAGTCAGTCACGTAAACCGGCAGTTAATCCAGTGCTAATTAGGCTCAGGAATGAAGCTGAAGCTTATCTAGTTATGCAAAACGTATCCAAGCTTAAGGGCTCTGGAATAAAAATTTGCACAGACCTTCCTCCAGCCCTTAACGCTTTATGCACAGGATTCCTCACTAAAGCAAAAGAAATGAAGGAGTCTGGAATGATTATTGCTTCTTGGGTTAAAAATAAAGGAACCCATGTATGGCTTGAGATAAAAAAAAATGGTTTGGTGATCTGGGAGAGAGCTGATCAATAACTGAATAGGATAGTAGTAATCTGAGTTTAGATTTATAAGATTTTGTGGAGTATTTTGTGTTTAGTGCACTGGTTGTTAAGTTAGTTGATAATTTATGATTGTTTGAGGATTATGACTATCTTATTTTCGGAGGCCCGTTCGCAAAAGTATCATAATGAGAATTATGTGGGTTTTTTCTTACTTTGTTTTTCTTTTGTCATCCAAACTGTTATATTTAATTTCTTTACTTTGTGCCACACTATTCCTGATTTTTCTTATATAAGGTTTTCATGTTATAAAGTTCTAGTTTTTTGTTTATGTTTGTCTCTTTCAGATGAAGTTCTGGTTACAATTGTGTCTCCTTTGACTCTCTGTATGGTTGGTAAGCCACTTTTTGTCAATAAGTATGCCCAGCATCAAGATAATGGATGATAGACTTTGTAATTTCGAGGAGCTCCCCCTAGATTTAGGTAAAATATTTGAGAATTTATGCAAAGATGACAATGTTTTTGATATGATGGTTCATTCTATCCCAAAAAATAAATATCTACTCCCCACCCAAGTTTTAAATAAAGGTGCTAATTTTAGAATGGCATTTTTGAACTGTTGCAGGTTACTAAATATTTTTGATTGAATATCCCTGTTTATTTCCCATCATAATATAGATGTCTTTGCCTCTTGTGAAACATTTTTAAATGATTTGACAAAGACATTTATTAAACTGGATTATACTTTTTTTCATAAGAATTGGATTAATAAAAACAGGGAGGGGTAGGTTTTTTCATTAAATCAACAATTCAGTCAGATCTGGTGAGTGAACTTGATCACCTATATCTTGAAATGGTGTTTGAATTTTTGGCAGTTAAAATAGATGTAAATGGTATGAAAATTTTGTGTTGTGTTTTTTACTGGCCTCCAAGTTCTCCTGCTTCAAAATTCATGGAACTTCTTGATGATTTTGTGCTTATTGCTTCAAAAAAGTATCCAAAAATAGTTGTCATGGGTGACTTTAATATTGATTTATATAATTCTAATAATTCAAGTGGTAATTTCCACGGAATCTCTTCTGATGGGGCTGACTTGTTATCAGTTTGCTTGTCTGGTGGTCTCTTACCAGCTTATGGAGTCACAACAAGAATAATGAAAGATTCTGCTTCCCTTATTGATAATTTGTTTACAAATCTGGAACTAAAGTCTAGTGATGTGGTTATTCAAGATTTTTCAGACCATTTGATGCTAGTGACCAAGCTTCACTTGATTACAGAGTTTAATAGGCCTACTATAAGAAAAATGAGAATGACTAATAGAAACTCCTTAAGCAAACTTAAAGTATTGCTTTCTTCAACTGATTTTTCTTCTTGTTTAGAGTCTTTGGACCCTGATTTTGCTGATGAATTTTTTGTGAATCAATTTAAATGTTGTTTCAATAATGCTTTCCCTCTCCACCAAATATCAAGAAAAAATAGTATAAAGCTGATTAAGCCTTCAATATCTCCTAGATTGCTGGTATCAATAAAAAATAAGAATCTGTTATATAAGGCATACTTAATGCATCCATCTGAAGTTAAATTAGCTGAATTTTGCAGATACAAAAATTATTTAACAAAAATTTTAAGATCAGCAAAAAGTCATTACTTCACTGAAGCATTTGTTGAAGCAGAAGGTCCCCTAAGAAGACATGGGAAATAATTAATAAGTGCTTAGGAAAGCATAAGACCCATGATCTTCCTGATGAATTAATAGCTGAAGATGGAACTAAACTTGCAACAGGGAAAGTGGAAGTTATCAATGCATTAAATATACACTTTGCAAAAATTGGCAAGGAAACCATGTCAATTACTGGAAACAACCTGGCCTGTCATCTGGATAATGAAACTGGAGAGGACTTTCAATCATATTTACCTGGTCTCACAATTGCTCCATTTTTCTTACTCCTGTAACCCCAGATGAACTTTTTCTTACAACAAACCTTTTAAAGAATGGATCTTTGGAAGGGATTGATGGGTCACTGACTAATCTGATTAAGTGCATAGCACCAAATATTGTAATCCTGCTTTCCCATGTGTTCAACCTCTGTTTTAAAACTGGAAGATTTCCTTCTTGTTTCAAGTCTGCAAGAATTATCTCTTTGTCTAAAGGAGGAGACCCAAAGAACCCAACAAACTATCAGCCAATTTTGATCCTGTCTACATTTGGAAAGTTGCTTGAAAAGTGCCTATATAACCATATAGTCAGCTTTCAAATGAAATCTAAATTTTTAGTCTGATGCAATTTAGGTTCTGGAGGTCTCACTCTACTGAGCATGCTATTATGGCAATGACTCAGTTTGTTCATGACACCCTTGACAAAGGTGATATTCCTGCTACAATTTTTATTGACATTAAAAAGGCATTTGATACAATTTCCCATAAAATATTGCATACTAAACTTGATAACTGCAGCATAAGAGGCCCAGTTAATGACTTAGTAATGTCATACCTAAAAAACTGAAATCAGTATGTAGACAGAGGTGATACTTCTTCCTCATCAGTATCTCAATCTCAGTCAGTTGGAGTCTCACAAGGATCTATTTTGGGTCCACTCCTATTTCTTATCTATGTTAATGATATCAGTAATAGCATCAAAGATATTGGCCTTGACATATTATTTGCTGATGACACAGCATGCAATGTCAGCAGCCCCAACTCTGGATCTTTGAAGCTTAGGTTGGAATCAGCACTGTCAAGGCTTATCTTATGGTTTTTGAAAAATATATTGACTATTAATTGTACTAAGACAAAATTCATCATCTTCTCTTGTACTGGGAAAACAGCATTGGAAATTATGATGATTAATATTCAAGGCCTACCCATTGAAATTGAAAGAGTTGATGATATTAAATATCTTGGGATAATACTGGATTCAAGTTTATCATTTAAAAGCCATGCAATTTATCTTTGAATGAAACTGGCAAGAAATATTGGAATGATGAATCATCTGACATTTGTTCTGCCATTTTTTGCCCTGAAATTTCTTTATCATTCTCTAGTGCATTCATATATAAATTACTGTCTCATTATTTTTTTGAATACTTTTAAAACTCATATTCTTCCTCTTCAGAGGCAACAAAATAAAGTTCTGTATCTATTGAAAAATTGCCTGCCTAGCCTGTTTTCTTACCCTGGTAAATCATCAACAAAAAATATGTATAAAATTTTAAATATCCTTCCACTGGATTTTTTCTCTTCTATCCATTCTGTGCCTTATATGAATAAACACATTCAAGGTCTTTTGCCAGAGAGTATTTTCATATGCATAATAAATTTTTTCAGGATGATGGTTAGGTTTTGCATGTATATTGGACCCATGGCAGTTCTGTAGTCTGTCAGGCTTTAATAAAATCTGAAAGGTCCCATTTTTCACCAAGGCATAGTATTATATATAATTGGAATAAATTTCATAGTTTTATAGATTTGAATAATTTGTTGGTTAATAATAAAATTAGATTAATGAATCACTTAATTAGTAATTATTAATTTGATTTATTTTCTGGGGTGGATGCTCCTCATTTCATTTTATTTATTTGGTTATTTTGATTTTATTTGGATTTTGTTTGTTGTTACTGTACAGAGAGTTGAAGAGCAATCTTTTTATTCCAGTATCTGGAGACAGTATTATTTATTTATTGTTGAGTGTATATAAACCCACACACAAGTTATCCTCACTGTGGGTCATTAATCTGATAGTTGAGCCTGTTGTCTATGTATGGAAAAGATAGTTTTTCATCAGAATATCTGGCTAAGATTAGGGTAAATATTTACCAAATCATATTATTGAGTAACAACTAAAGTGGATATACCATTCAATTCCTTTTTTTATGCTGATTATGAATATAATAATCATTTCTATCAGAAATGAATTTTAGCCCCCCCCTATATATGCCAATTCAGGGTATATATTTCTACATTAGGGGGGGTGGGGGCAAATTTTATTTCTGACGTAAATGGGAAGTAAGTTTATACTTTACCCCCACCCCCCCTAATGTTGAAATATATACCCTGAATTAGCATATATAGGGGGGGGGGGGCTAAAATTCATTTCTGATAGAAATGATTATTATATTCATAATCAGCATAAAAAAAGGCATCAAATGGTATATTCACTTTAGTTGTTACTCAATAATATGATCTAGTAAATATTTACCAGGATTAGGCACTGGTTGAGCAATAGATAGCCTATATTGATAGGAATAATAGGCTATGAGTAAGCATTTTAGGATGTTTTAAAGTAGGCTAGCTCTCAGGAATTTATAATGTGTCTTTAGAAAGTGGGATTAAACTCCTAACTAACACCTATACTTTCATAAGTCAATATTTGTCCAATCTCAGAGCCTTTTAAAAAAGGAGTAGGCTAGGCCTAGCCTAGTTAGGAAGAGAAAAAAACATCTGCAGGCAGAACTTAGGATTTGAATTCATTTTTGAGTTAAATACTTAGATAAGCATAAAACTGGAAAGGGCGGCTTTAAGATAGTATACCTTCGTTAAGTGACAAATAAAATATAATAAAAGACAGAATTTTCGCCCCCATCGTCTATTTCTTCTTCCAAATCGGAGTAGACCGCAACCAACAGTTCGTCCTCATCCAAAATGTTGGCACTTTATGTATCGCCCTAGGCTACCGACACTTCACATAGTTAAGAAAAAAAACAAGTTTTTTCAACTCAAAGTAAGGAGCAATATTAAAACTTAAAACGAAGAAAAGTTATCACGCATATCATCAGTATTACTTCAGAGTTCAAAGCAAGAATATCTAAAATCGGGTATCTTACGAACATTATTAAACCAGTGAGTTTTTCAATTGAACTAATTTGTCATTTGGTACCAACAATCGGCTTTGGATTATAGTGACATATAATCCTGTTCTGTGTTTATTAATTAACTATGTGACTGTAAAGTTTTCAAAAGAGAGGAAATAACGAATTTTATTATTATTGGATATGAAACTAAGAGAGAAAAGAAAATAATAAATGAAAAATAAAATAAAAAAGGTGAGAAAACGAGGATTTTGTCAGCCAGTGGCAAAATATGAAGACGAAGAACAAGCAAATATTTCGACAAGGACGTCCAAAAAAAATGGTCAAAAAATGCTTCGAGACATAACAGCAGCAACATTTTTAAGAAATTTAAAATAAGTTTCTTGTGTATTATTATCTCAATTAATCAGTAGTTGTACCGAACCAATCGTGCTCAAATCCTCCTCAGGGCCATACTGTGGTGTTTCTTTTGTGGATGGTGAAAATTTCCCCACAGTAGAGTGCAGACGGTTTGTTATCATTGTATTATCCTTTGTTGTTGTTTTTTTTTTTAGTTTAAAGCTTATTCCAATAGGCAATGTTTAGAAGTCCTCCAAATAAATGTCCCCCCAGATCCCACCCCAAATACCAGTGAAATTGATACCCATCTTGGCTGGTCAAGCAATCCATCACAAAGTTCACATGATAGCTCCAACTCTGAGAATAGGACAATGATCAGTGTAGGGGCTAATGTCACTATAAATGATGATAATGGGTTTCAAGAAGTCCTTTCTAGAAGCTCTAAAAAAAGGAAAAAAATCTCCCCAATCAAAAGCATTTCGCCTCTCCCCGCCCAAGATCCTCCCTAACAAAACTTAAGAATTTACCTTAAAATTTCTCCTATTACCCCCTTTAAAATAAAAAAAATTACTGCAATGAGAGTTGCAATTTTCAAATTGCTAAAATCAATGTTCTCTCTTAATATTCACCGTGATGGATCTCTGCTAATAGCTGTCCAAGATCAGAAATATGCAGACACAATATATAACCTAAAATCCCTTCTGAATACCCCAATTAATGCATCTAAATGGAACCCAAAACAATCCCCAACAAAAATAGTAGTTTATTATGTTCCCCCAGAAATACCCACTCAGGAGTTAAAAGAAGGGCTCTCAGATAGGGCTGGAAACACAATCCCAGTTGAAGATGTTACCCAACTTGGTAAACCTAACTCTAATGGCCTAAAAACAAGTAGACCAATCTTATTTACACTGAAGGAAAAAATTAACATCCCTGAAAAGTTATTCCTATTTGGGTAAATGAAACCACACAAGGAATACAAACCAAAGCCTATCCAGTGTCAGAAGTGTCTCAAACTGGGACACACAACAAACAAATGCAATGAAATTCTTCTAGAGTGTAGTAATTGTAAAGCATTCCATCCTAAAGAGTTGACAACTTGCAACAACACTCAGCCTACATGTATCAATTGCAAAGGCCCACATGAATCTACAAATAAATCACTATGCCCTGCATATAAGAAAAGAGCACTAACACTCCAAATAGTAACAGAGAAGGCCATTCCATACCCCTTTGCAGCAATGGAGGCAAATGCTGCCCAACAATACCAAATAAAGCCCGTAATGAAACCAACTAAAACCCCCCAGTCAAACATCCCCAATGCATCAAGTACCCGTATAAAACACCATCCTATAAGCCCCCAAGCTCACATCCCTATCAGAAGGAATCACCAAGTCAACAAGCCTCCCTGTCCGGTGAGATGAGGTCAGCCTGCCCCCCCCCAAGAAGATACAAACCAGAAACACTACCAGGAATTAATCCCTTAACTGACAAACAGGATGCAAAACCAAACATGCAATTCCCAAATATATGCTTATTCATTCTAAACTGTAATAAAGTTCAGGCCATGAACATAGATCAACTACAGAAAACAAAAATCATTGCAGAATTGGCAAGAAATCTACATTCCTGATGATATGCTCATTCAAGCAAAAAAGATCTTGCTTCACTTTTAACAAAGCTGAACATTGATACACAGTCATATGAAAAATAAATTAACAACACAACACATATCAACATCCAGTGGAACATAAGATCACTCACAGAAAATAAGTTACATGAACTAATATCTTTTATGAATAATAATTCCATTAATATTGCTTGCCTTCAGGAAACTCCTTTAACCCAAAATCAACAAATTAAGTCTCTGGGAAACATTATCCTGAGAAAGGATTGATCATCAGAGAGAAAAGGAGGTGGTGTAGCTTTAATAATTAAAAATAATATAAAATTCTGTGGCATCAATTTTCCAGATTTTGCTAATGATGTTGATGCAATTGGTATCAGTGTTTGGCTGAATAATACAAAAACCTACATAATAAGCTTTTATAACCCTAATGGCCAAACTACAGATGCCATGGATTTCTTTAAATATATAAATAATTCTAATATGTTAAAAAAATATCATTATTCGTGGAGATTTCAATGCCCACAGCCTTTTGTGGGGGAATAAACTAGCAAATAAAGCTGGTAAATTGATTGAGCATTTGACTTCAAATAATAATGAATTATCTGTTGCTACCCCTCCAAACCTGAATACTTATTTCAACCCCAAAAGTGGCAGATTCTCCACAATTGACCTTCAAATTGTGTCATTAAAAATTTTGAATAAAATTTGTATAAATAAAATTGATAGTCTATGTACTGACCACTGCTATAGTTTGCTCCCTAAATGAACCTGCTGAAACTCTATCACATACGTCCAAATATATCAACACTAAAGCAAATTGGTCTATGTTCCAAAATAAGCTAAATGATGAAATTACAAGTTTCACCCAAAATTCATGCATTTCAAACACAACAGTTGACACACATGCTGAAGTCTTGGCATCTTTACTAATAAATACAGCTAATCATGCTATCCCCAGGACAACACCTAAGAAAACCTTCCCTAAACACATTCCTAAAGCATGGTGGACAAATGAGTGCCAAAATAAATGGAGAACAAAAAAGGAAGCTAGGAGAGCATTCATAAGAAAAACCATCACCTACTACATATTTAAAAAAATTACAAGCAGAATCTAATCTAAAAAGGACTATAATAGATGCTAAATATAAATACTGGAATAATTTTGCAAATAATCTCTCGAGAGAAACACATGAGCCAATTATACATAAATTCATAAGCCACATCTGTGGGAATGACAATATACACCCTACATGGATAAAGAATCTCACCCCTTCATACAAACAGGAACTGCTAAATTGTTATAATCACGCTTGGGCATCTTCTATTTTCCCCAATATATGGAAATGTTCGTCCCTCCTACCAATCCTAAAGAAAAATAAACCCAAAGATAACTCTGAGTCCTATAGGCCTATAATGATTACTCCTGTGATGGGGAAAATAATGGTGAACATGATCTATTACGGACTTCTCTGGTTTGTTGAAAAAAATAACATGATCCCTCACACTCAAACTGGATTCAGTAAACACCACTCCTCAACAGATGCTTTCATTTTGCTTACAAATGCAATAAATGAATCATTCTCAAAAAACAATGTCCTAGTTGCAGTTTTCCTAGATTTTGAAGGGGCATATGACAATGTGAACCACCAAATCCTTTTAAACAAACTTGCAAACCTTGGACTACCCCCCAAGCTAGTATCTTTTATAAAATCGTTCATAGAATTGCGAAGTTTCATTGTTTGTGTTGGTTCAGCCTCTTCACCCCGAAACACAATAACCAAAGGCCTACCTCAGGGAGCAGTCCTCAGTTGCCTCCTCTTTGCCCTATATCTCTGGGACATGAACCTCCCCCACACGAATCTACAATATGCAGACGATCTGGTGCTATGGTCATCTGGCAACACCTTTGAGGTAGCACAGTCAAATCTGCAAAAGTCACTTTTCCAATTTGAAAAATTCTCTCAACATTCAGATTTACCCATTGCACCTACCAAGTCAAAAATAATCCAATTCCACCGAAAGCGAAACCCTGTTAATGCAAAACTAACTCTAAATGGAACAACTATTCTAGAAGATAATCATATTAATTACCTAGGTCTCATGCTTGACCAAAAAGTTAATTTCCACCTCCACATTTCAAACACAATATAAAAATGCTATAGAAAAACAAATATACTAAAAAGACTTCTTTCCACACCCTGGGGATGTAAGGAGAAAACCTTACTCCAGTTTTATAAATCACATATAAGACCCCACATTGACTATGGGCTCATCGTCTATGGTGCATGTGCAAAGACCCAGATGAAAAAAATTGAAACAACACAAAATGATATAATATGTCTAATATTTGGTCTTAGGAAACCCACAAGCACCAAGTTTCTGCTTATGGAGAGTGGATTAACAACAATAAAGGAGAGACGTAGCTTTCTCTTGACAAAACATCTTACAAAAATTGAATCAAATAGCTCACACACCCTACATAATTGGTTAAGAAATCCAGCCATGTATAGAGGCATTGCAGATGAGTATGCCAATATTCAGAAGAAGTTCCCCGTACCGGCAAAGTCTATTGCACCTACTTTCCCCCATTCCCCTCCATGGAATTGGTCAATTCCCATAATAAATACTGATTTCTCAAAGTGGAATAAAGATTTAACCCCCATTGCTTTTGTCCAGAAAAAATTTGCTGAAATTAAAACAATTACCTATAAAAACCACTTCCAAATATTTGTTGATGGGTCAAAAATGAATGAGAAGGTAGCAAGTGGTGCTTTCCTGCCTCACCTGAAAATTGCAATGGACGAGAGATTATATAATAATTTATCTATAATTTCTGCTGAGTTAAATGCCATAATCATGGCATTAGAACACCTTAAGGAAAACCAACCTTTGATTGCAAATTCAAATAATATTGTTGTATATTCCGACTCTTTATCAAGCCTTGAGTTGCTGGCCTCAGATCCACATTATAAGTTGGATATTGACACTTATCATTGTCTCAGTGTTATAGATAATCTTGCCTCAAGTGGCATAAGAACTTATTTTCAGTACATTCCTTGCCACTCTGGTATAAGTGGTAATCATCAGGTTGATGAAATAGCAAAAAATGCTATAAATATTGACCAGCCAAGTGGGAGACCAATCCCGATTAGAGATATTTACCGATGGAGACTATCAGATATTAATTTTAATAAGATTAATCCTATCCTTTCCCCCTTTCCCAATAAGTATTTTTCTAAAATTTATCATAGAATTCGTTCTGGAACAAATGGACTAAATTTTCTTGCATTCTTGTATAAGTTTTCTAATTCAAGTGGTTCAATTCCCCTGTCCCCTCTTTGCAGGCATTGTAATATGAATAATGAAACAATTGACCATTGCCTATTTGAATGTAATATGCTGACGTCTGCACAACAAACCTTGCTTTGTAAACTGCTAAAATGCTTCAAACACCACAAAATCTCACTATCAGCCAAGAGCCTAGCCAACTATATCTGCACACAGAGCATAGAAATCGACATCTATCATCTTATATTTGAACTCGTAGAGTCGAAAGATCTGCTGAAAGATATCTGAAATTATCTAATAAATATGAGGTAATCAAGCCAATAGCTCTGTAGCCCACAGAGTGAATCAAAAGGAAAAGAGCTAAATAGTATTACTGAACAGCCCGCCTGCTGTTAAATAGAAGAAGAAGAAGAAGACGTCCGCCAAGTCATCCTCAGTGCTAAACAAAAAAGAAAAAAAAGAAAAGAAAAAATATATTTCAATTACCTCTTTAAGAGATTGCGGTAGGCCATTTACAATAGATTTTAAAGTTGCCTCCTCAAAAAGAACCAGATGTGTAGGATTTTCAAATATATGCAGGGCCAAGGCCAAATCAAAGTTGTCATTGAAATTTTGTGCTCTTGCAAACCTTCACCAAGTTGTCGATGTGTCCTACCAATGTAAAATTTCCCACATGAACACGGGATTCTGTAGACATCACTACCTAATACAGGGTTAGTTTTATCTTTTCTAGAGTTGAAAAAAATGTTCAACTTTTTGTTCAGTTTTGAAAGAAACAGAGAGATTATGTTTATTTAAATTTTTTCCAAGGTTATGGCTAAGTTTTGAGATGTGTGGTAAAGTGGTGAATTTTTTTCTCAATTTCCGGAATAACTGAATAAAGGGGGACGGGCTCCCTGTTTTCTTGTTTTATCTTTTTTAATCGTCTACCTATGATATATTAATCTATGTATCTATGATAGTTTATTGGGTAACTATTGCAGAATAGGATATCTTTGACATAGTTTAATTCAGAATTTACATAATTACGTGAACAGATTTTTAAAAACTCTGTCGACTAAAAAGATAATTACACCCCTTTTCACTGAAGGGGGGGGGAGGTTGATTGAAAAGAAATGTATATACCGATCATTATGGGTCGGCTTTCTGTATATAGAGAATTCAAGGCTAGGAGTATTTTTTATAATTAAATCATCCAAGAAAGGCAAATTTCCTGAATCTTCTAGTTCCATTTTGAACTTGAGATTCGAATCAAAAGAGTTCAAATGTGCAAAAAAATCTTTGAGAGAGTCCTGTCCATGTTCCCAAACAGAAAGAATATCATCAACGAAACGAAACCAGATAGAGTGTTTTGAGCGAAAACTATTCAAAGCAGATTGTTCTATAAAATCCATGTAGAAATTTGCCAAATAAGGAGACAAAACAGTGCCCATGGAAAGGCCCATGATTTGAAGGAAAAAAATTTCTCGGAAATTAAAATACGTGAAGAATTTGTTGCAAAGGCAAACAAGCGTCATTATTGTGTCAATTTCCAAAGTTTGTAATCTGACAAAGCGGAATTTTCCTCTAATTTTCTTTGCAAGGCTTCCTAACATTTATGGACATGGCATGAAGTGTACATAAAAACTGCATTAAAAATAGATAAGATAGTTTTTCTCTATGTTACTTTTTCTGTTTTTATTTTTTCTGTTAGCGATAAACTTGGAAAATTTTTAAATAAACATAATCTCTCTGTTTCTTTCAAAACTGAACAAAAAATTGAACATTTTTTCAACTCAGGAAAGATAAAACTGACCCTCTACTAGGTGGTGGGTCTACAAAATCCCATTTTCGTGTGGGAAATTTGACATTCGTAGGAGCAATCAACAACTTGGTGAACGTTTGTACGAACACAAAATTTCAATAGATAAGTCCCTAAGATTGGAAAATAAAAATGACATCTTTGATTCGGCTTTGGCCCTGCATTTATTTGAAAATCCTACACAACTGGTTCCTTTTGAGGAGGCAACTTTAATATTTACTGTAAATAGCCTACCGCAATCTTACAAAGAGGTAATTGAGATAAAAAAAAATACATAAACAGAAATTTGGCTATAAATAGAGACACTGGAGATATTTCACTATGCCCAATTTATAACAATTTAATTTTAAATGACTCAATCAGTATTTTCGCCCATTCTAGCTTAAGAGAATCTATTTGCATTTCTAATGAAAACCGAAACTGTAGACCAGCTAAAACTATTGCAAGGCAAAGGATTCTTGCTCAATCATCTTGGTAAATTCTTTTTCATCGATTCCTACTTGATTTTATTTAGTGTCTGTTCTGTCGTTGTCGGGTAAATTTCGAAAGGTTAGATTTTCGTTTTTTCTCTTTTCTTTTTTTTGTTTTTTTTTCTTTTTTGTTTAGCACTGAGGAACGACTTGGAGGATGTCCTTGTCAAAATATTTGCTTGTTCTTCGTCTTCATGTTTTGCCACTGGCTGACAAAATCCTTGTTTTCTCACCTTTTTTTATTTTGTATATTTTCTTTCCTCTCTTAGTTTCATATGTCATGTATAGCCAGTGTGGTCTTAGAATGTATTTATTTTTGGATATTTTTGCTCATTTAATTAAGTGACCTTGATATATTACCTATCAATAAAAACTTACCCTCTGAAATGCGGTTTATGATTTTAGACTTGCTGTGTTGATGTTGTTGCATGTTTGGGATAACCTGTAAGCTCATTTGGAGTCCCGTATTAAATTTTTTGTCAAGTGTAGTAAAAATTGTAAGAAGCCGTGATATAGTCGTGAAGAGAGCAGCCTAGTTTTTCAAAAAAAAAAGACATTATGAAAGCAAAAGGGATCCTATGGACAAAAGAGAACTGTCTTGTTCAAATTTCCCCAAAGGTTGCTATGAGTGACAATGTTTTGGAAATGATCAAATTGTTACAAACTTGTGATGATGATAAGGCTGCTTTGCTTACTTTCCTTATTTTCGAGCCTGAAGAAATCTCCTTGATCCCATGTGAAAGTAGAGTGATGGTTACACGCAAGATTACGGAAATGTGTGACAAATTAGACATTTTGATGGAACAAAACTTCTCGAAAAGAAAACCTGTGATTGCTGAAATCCCTGCCGAATATGTCTCCAAACCATCCTATGCCGGGATTGTCAAAAAATCTACCAAGTAACATAGCCAAACTGGAATCAAGGAAGGATTTCATAGAGCAAGCATTGATGACGTTAACTCAAAAATTATTGAGCTAAAGTTTTAACCATTATTTTGACCATTTAAACCATTATTTTGGACCTATTAAATATTCTGGGCACCCTCTGGGTCCAATTTATATTTCTGAGGGGCCTGAAACGTTTCCCTGAGGATTTATTTCATGTGTCGGTGCTCGTAATAGATATTCAGACATATGAGATTCCGTAGGCATATCTAATTGATTTACATCTGTCTGCCTTCGCCATATATTATTATGGTAACTTGGGTGTCTTGCGTCAGTGCCGCTTACTGGCGCTGACTGCCAATGCCGCTGGCTTGCAAAATTTTCATGTCCCGTCGGCAAATTCTCGTAATTTCTATTTAGCATTCTCGCATTATATTGGCTTTGGCGAGTATTTGGGTTTTCAAATCGGTAATTAATTTGTCTGTTGGGGGGAGGGTTATACAAGTTTGGTTGGTACGTGTTGTAGGGTACTGCTTGGCGCAATCTCGTCCGTTATTCTCCCCAAACGGGATATTTTCTTTTTCTTTCTTTTCCACAGATAGCTTGGCACTGGAACATCGTAGAGGGTTGTTCAATAGCTCATCCTAAAGGAAATTAATTGGGTTAAAAATCTATAGTAACTAAAATAAATTATTTCTAAAAGAGAATAAATTTTTCCACCAAAAACTGCATTTTTGATGCAGTGACGTCATAATTACTATATAAGAAACGTCAAAACTGTAAATGGTCTCATTCATGAATAGATAATGGTTAGATCAAAGCAAGCTACACGCAAGTTAAAAAATCAGTACTACAAAAAAAAAACAGAGATAGTAACTAATGTTCGAAGATTATAGAGTTAAAAATTTCCCAATACCGGGAATCGGACCCTGGCCTGCTAGATGAAAGCCAGCTATCCTATCCGCTACACCATATGGGACTATAAAACAGCATAAATTAAGAACCATATGCATATTATTATTTTATCATACCAATTATAATAAGGTCAAAACAAAATCGTCGACTTGCAACCTTACTTTTGACACATCAGTTAAATCTTCATTAGACTTAAAAAACGTTTTAGTATATATCGCTAGTATATATCGATGAATCCGGGTCGCAGCGGTAGCTAGGAACCTAGTAAGAGACGATCTCGAACAATGTTAAGAAGTATAAAAACCATAGTTCCTAAAAAAGGAGTTAGATCAAAACAAAAAATACACCATTAGAACCGCCTTGTCCGAAACCCCTGTATAGTAAACTTTCTGTCCCTTGGCTTGAACAGCAAGGGAAATATATTGGCTTGAAAATCAAGAAAAGTGGCAGCTACTACAACATTCTGCCTAAACGGGATATTTTTTTTTCTTTGTATCCAGAGATAGCTTGGCACTGGAACATCGTAGATAGTTGTTCAATAGCTCATTTTAAAAGAAATCTCTAGATCTAGCGCCTTTTGCACTTAATTTTTTTTTAATTAATTATTTTTACGAAAAACTTAATTTTTTATATACAGTATTGATCAATGACGTCATAGTCGCTGGATGCAGCTGGTATTACATAAAGGCTCGATCATCGAATTTAAGCTGAAACTAAGTAAAGGACAATCATGCCTCCATATATTCACAGTGATTATAGTAAAGAACGAACTCTTGCTTTTAGTTACCTATGACTTGTCAAATTAGCTAATTAATTTCATCTGATTTTGTTTTAAAAATAATTTTTAAGATAACGAGAGATATTATCCCGGTTGCAGCCGTAGCTAGCAAGTAAAGAACGATGTTGTCACGGTGTATTATTTATTTTTCCATACGAAGGCACTTCGTATCGAAGGAGTTGTCGTAGAAACTTCAAAAAGGGCTCATTCGATTGGAAATTGGAATGGCTAGTGCCCTTTGTAATAGTCAAAAGTGATTGGAAGGCAACTAACACCGCTTCTACGCCAACCGTTTCCCCAACACACACCCAATCAAAATTTTGAGATAGCGATTTATTTTCAGCTTAGTTGATTTCCAGAGAGAAACTATGTGGAGCAGTTAGAGTAAGGAGTTTGAGGAGTTACAGTAAGGATCAAAGTGTATCTTATAGTAACTGATGCAACAGAGAAAAAAAGAGGTCTGTCGTATACATGACATCATACGAGGTTACATTTGATTTAAATAAATCCGAAAAGGTAAAGCAAAATACCTGAAAATATCTGAGGCAATGAAATCTTTTCTGAGAATATCAGAAAATATCTGAGGCAATGATTATTCCCCAAAATATTATATTTTGTCACCTGGTACCAGTGTAGCGGAACAAGCCAAGCTTTCGTAACTGAAAGTCATATGGTTCGATCACGCATGGTAACAGGAATGTGTTGAAGTCTAATCGGCTTTTCCAAGTATAGACTGGACCCATGGTTTATACAATAATCACAAATAGAGGTAGTATCTTGTTTGTTAGTAGTCTCATAACTGCAGCCAGGCTTGAAATCAAATTCTTTATATCTTCAGGATCCTCTCCTTACCACTGGATTACGGCAACTATTTTTCGACAATATATTATCAAATACATCATGATTTTGCAAACAAAATGATGGGTGATGTCATCATCACAGGTTACAACCATCATGGTTGAAGGGGTAGCTCTTTTCTTGAGTAAAACTTTGTACAATACTGCAACAAATTATCTGGAAGTGTTGTTGCTGTACATTCTACATAATGGGTAATAATGGGTAGATACTGGGGTGACAAAAGCTGTAATGAAAAAATTAAATTCTCTGCGAGGTTGTACCGAAGAACGCATAAGGAAAAAGGGAAAGATTACATTCAGAAATACAAGAAGATGGCAAAAATGTTATAATAAAGAACGACCTCTTGCCTATAGTAAATTTTAACAGCCATTTAACAATAGTATTTGCTAGTACAGTTATCCGGGTTGCAGCGGTAGTGAGCAACCTAGTAAGAGACGATCCGGGTTGCAGCGGTAGCTAGCAACCTAGTAAGAGACGATCACGTCCAATGTTAAGAAATATAAAAACTCATAGTTCCTAAAAAAGGAGTCAGATAAGAACAAAAAGTACACCATTAGAACCACCTGGTCCGAAACCCCTGTATAGGAAACTTTCTGTCATTTGGCTTGAACAGCAAGGGAAATATATTGGCTTGAAAATCAAAAAAAGTGGCAGCTACTACAACATTCTGCCTAAACGGGATATTTTTTATTCTTTCTTGTTATCCAGAGATAGCTTTGCACTGGAACATTGTAGAAAGTTGTTCAATGGCTCATTTTAAAGGAAATTAATTGGGTTAAAGACCTTTTGTAACTAAAACAAATTATTTTCAAACAGAATAAATTTTTCCACTAAAAACTGTATTTTTGATGTCTTTCCATACTGCTGTCTTTTCAAAGACATTTGATTTTTGAAGCAATCAAACAGTTCGTGGTAAGGTTGTATTTTAAACTTTATATTCCATAGATAGCTTAGCACTGGAACATCGTAGAGAGTTGTTCAATGGATCATTTTAAAGCAAATTAATAACATTCAAGGACGTATCCAAAGGGTTTAGTGGGTTTGAACCCCCCTCCCCCAAAATGTTTTTCAGATTCATAATAACGAATACAAAATGAATAAAACAAAATTGAATATAAGAAAATATACAAAAATGAATATGAACAACTTTTTTATGCGTTTTGAAGTTTTTATAATAAAGAACGAATATTTTACCGATTATCTACTAATAACCATATATGACGTAATAAGTGACGTGACGTAATATCTAAAACCTATTGTGTACTAATAGCCATATATGACTTAATGAGCGACGTGACGTAAAAATTGAAAAAAATTAATTTTTATTTTATTTTCGTTTTTAGTTCAGAATCGTTAAAGTTATAAACTGCAAAAATATTTATGTTGTCTGAACAATAGTTTTAATCTTTTAATTTAGACTAGAAAAATACCTGAAAATTTAAAAATTATTACAGTAAAGAACGATCCGGGTTGCAGCCGTAGCTAGCAACCTAGTAAGAGACGATCACGTCCAATGTTTAAGAACTATAAAAACCTAAAGCTCCTAAAAAAGGAGTCAGATCAAAACATATAATGCAGCGGTAGCTAGCAGCCTAGTAAGAGACGATCACGTCCAATGTTAAGAAATATAATAACCCATAGCTCCTAAAAAAGGAGTCAGATCAAAACAAAAAGTACACCATTGGAACATCCTTGTCCGAAACCCCTGTATAGTAAACTTTCTGTCCCTTGGCTTGAACAGCAGGGAAATATATTGGCTTGAAAATCAAGAAAAGTGGCAGCTACTACAGCATTCTGCCTAAACGGGATATTTCTTTCTTTCTTTCTTTTGTTTCCAGAGATAGCTTGACACTGGAATATCGTAGAAAGTTGTTCAATGGCTCATTTTAAAGGAAATTAATTGGGTTAAAAACCTTTTTTAACTAAAACAAATTATTTTAAAACAGGATAAGTTTTTCCACTAAAAACTGTATTTTTGATGCCTTTCCATACTACTGTCTTTTCAAAGACATTTGATTTTTGAAGCAATCAAACAGTTCGTGGTTAGGTTGTATTTTAAACTTTATATTCCATAGATAGCTTAGCACTGGAACATCGTAGAGAGTTGTTCAATGGATCATTTTAAAGTAAATTAATAACATTCAAGGACGTATCCAGAGGGTTTAGTGGGTTTGAACCCCCCTCCCCCAAAATGTTTTTCAGATTCATAATAACGAATATAAAATGAATAAAACAAAATTGAATATAAAAAAAATATACAAAAATGAATATGAACAACTTTTTAATGCGTTTTTGAAGTTTTTATAATAAAGAACGAATATTTTACCGATTATCTACTAATAACCATATATGACGTAATAAGTGACGTGACGTAATATCTAAAACCTATTGTGTACTAATAACCATATATGACTTAATGAGCGACGTGACGTAAAAATTGAAAAAATTAATTTTTATTTTATTTTCGATTTTAGTTCAGAATCGCTAAAGTTATAAACTGCAAAAATATTTGCAGTTTGTATTACAAAATGTATTACAAAAATGTAATAAACTATTAGAAACGTATTTTTCAATACCCCTATATAGGAAACTAACTGTCTCTTGGCTTGAAAATCAAGGAAAATATATTGGTTTGAAAATCAAGAAAATCTTACTGAAACCACGATATTCAACATCAACAGCAGGTTTTTTTCCGTTTTTTCAGAAAATATAACCATAAAGAATCGACACTGTAAATGGGAATTTTGCAGTTATCACTGGTGTCATGGTTCTATTGATAGCTGAATTAAAAACTAAAAGAAATCAAACCGAGTGGGTTGAGCCTTTCGGTTAACGGCCGATCGTGCTAGCCACTGGTATCACGAGGTCAATAGCTAAAGTTGTAAGATTAATAACATAATTCCGGTTGCAGCGGTAGCTAGTAACCTAGTAAGAAACGATCACGCCCAATAGTAAAAATAAAAAAGTCTATAACTTCTAAAACTAGAATCAGATCAAAAAAACAAAGTACACTATTAAAGCCGCATTGTCCAGAAACCCTATACAGGAAACTTACCGTCCACTGGCTTGAAAAACAAGGAAAATATATTGGCTTGAATATCAAGATAAGTGGCTGAAACCACAATATTCCGTATTGACAGCAGGTTTGTTTTTTTCGTTTTTTTCCCCTCAGCTAGCTGGGCTCTGGAAAATGATAAAAAGCTGCATAATTGCTCATTTTAAAGGAAATTGGTGTATTTAAAAACCTTTGATAATTACCGCAAATAATTTCAAAAACAAAATCTTTTTTTACGAAAAACTGCATTTTTCTATAGCTCTTTAGTAGAAAAGGTTATGCCTGTCACCTGGAGCCAAACTTTTTTTTGGCTCAACTCCTAAACTACTCATCTCTATAACGTTGTGCTTTATATTTGTAGAAAAAAATATTTTTTTTATTTTAGCTCTTAGTTCAGGATCGCTAAAGCTATTATGTAAACTACAAACATGTTATAGTGTCTGAGTAATAATTTAAATTTTTTCATTAAAACTAGAAAAATAGCTGAAATTTTTTTAAATCGTTTAACTTATTATCCGGGTTGCAGCGGTAGCTAGCAACCTAGTAAGAGACGATCACGTCCAATGTTAAGAAATATAAAAACCCATAGCTACTAAAAAAGAGTCAGATCTAAACAACAAGTACACCATTAGAACCGCCTTGTCCGAAACCCCTGCATAGTAAACTTTCTGTCCCTTGGCTTGAACAGCAAGGGAAATATATTGGCTTGAAAATCAAGAAAAGTGGCAGCTACTACAACATTCTGCCTAAACGGGATATTTTTTTCTTTTTTTCTTTTTTTTTTCTTTTGTATCCAGAGATAGCTTGGCACTGGAACATCGTAGAGGGTTGTTCAATAGCTCATTTTAAAGGAAATTAAGTGGGTTAAAAATCTATAGTAACTAAAATAAATGATTTCTAAAAGAGAATAAATTTTTCCACCAAAAACTGCATTTTGATGTCTTTTCACACTGCAGTCTTTCAAACATAATCGTATACCAGCGGTAAGAATTGAACCCACGCCTCTGAAGAGACTGGTGGCTAACACCAGTGCCTTGGACCACTCGGCCAGGCTGCCTCTCATAAATAAATATATATGTGATTACATATAGGATCGATGTTGTTGATTACATATATTAGAGGAATCCGGGTTGCAGCGGTAGCTAGCAACGTAGTAAGAGACGATCACATCCAATGTTAAGAAATATAATAACCCATAACTCCTAAAAATCCAGATCAAAACAAAAAGTACACCATTAGAACCGCCATGTCTGAAAACTCTGTATAGGAAACTTTCTGTCCCTTGGCATGAATAGCAAGGGAAATATATTGGCTTGAAAATCAAGAAAAGTGGCAGCTACTACAACATTTTGCCTAAACGGAATCTTTTTTTTCTCTTCGTTCCCAGATAGCTTGGCACTGGTGCATCGTCTGAAACCCTACAAGATAAATAATGAATGTCGTCATAGTTTTATTACATTAAAGTACATTAAAGAACGAACTTTAGTTCATAGTAACTGAAGTATTATAAGGAATCATTATTTAAATGATGAATTTTCCTTATTCACCATAATAGAGAGCTGTGTAGTGCCTCAATTTAAAGGAAATTGCTGTATATCGAAGCCTTCTGTAATTAACAAAAGTAATTTTTTATACACAGTTGCTAGCGAAGCTAGCAACCTAGTAAGAAACGATCACGTCCAATACTAAAAGATATAATAACTCATAACTCCTAGACATAGTGTCAGGTCACAACTCTTAAAACTAGAATCATATCAAAAAACGAAGTAGATTATTAGGACTGCCTTGTTCGAAACCACTATTTAGGAAACATACCGTCGCTTGGCTTGAACAACAAGAAAAGTATATGGGCTTGAAAATCAAAAAAGTAGTTGATCGATTACATCAATACAATAAGAAACGACCTAACTTAAAGGAAATTAATAGGGCTAAAAACCTTTTTTAACTAAAAAAAATTATTTTGAAAACAGAATAAATTTTTCCACTAAAAACTGCATTTTTTATGTCTTTTCATACTGTAGTCTTTTCAAAGATATTTGATTTTTGAAGCAATCAAACAGTTCACGGTAAAGTTATATTAAAAGACGATCATTAGAAGAACAAGCCATTGCACACATTGGACTTAATTAGCTGCCTGATCCTTTGAGAGTCGTCTCTTACTACTCCAAAGAAGAAAAAGCCGTAGGCTTTTTCCTATTTGTAATCAGGGTTTATCATAGGCAGCGCAATAGCGCTGCCTAACTAAAGAACGATGTTGCCACAATGTATTATTTTTTTTCCTTCATACCCCGGGCACTTCGTATCGAAGGAGTTGTCGTAGAAACTTCTAAAAGGGCTCATTCGATTGGAAATTGGAGTTGCTATTGCCCTTTTTAATAGTCAAAAGTAATTGGAGGGCAACTAGCCCCCCTCCACCACGCCCATCATTCCCCGAAACACATCTAGTCAAAATTTTGAGATTGCCATTTTTCTCAGCATAATTGATTTCCAGATAGAAAATATGTTTTTGAGGAGGACATTCCACCACAACCCTTGGGGAAAGGGTTTTAAGTTATGCCCTGAGGACATATAAGAACGATGTTGGCACAATATATCATTTATTATTTTTTTTCCTTTAGAGCAGGGCACTTCGTATTAAGGAATTTGTCGTAGAAATTTCGAAAAGGGCTCATTCAATTGGAAATTGGAGTGGCTTGTGCCCTTTTTAATAGTCGAAAGTGATTGGAGGGCAACTAGTCTCCCCCCCCTCCCACACCCATCTTTCCCCCAAAAACATCCAATAAAATTTTGAGATAGCCATTTTGTTCAGCGTAGTTGATTTCCAGACAGAAAATAATTTTTTTGAGGAGGACACTCCCCCACAACCCTCGGGGCAAGAGTTTTAAGTTATACCCTGGGGTCATATAAGGTTTTTATAGAAGATGTTGTCGTAAAAACTTGTAAAAAGGCTCATTCGATTGGAAATTCAAAGGACTATTGCCCTTTTTAATAGTCGAAAGTGATTGGAGGGCAACTAGCCCCCCCCACGCCCTCAATCCCCCAAACACATTCAATCAAAATTTTGAGATAGCCATCTTGTTCAGCGTAGTTGATTTCCACATAGAAAATATATTTTTGAGGAGGACACTCCGCCACAACCCTCGGCGCGAGGGTTTTAAGTTATGCCCCGAGGGCATATAAGAACGATGTTGGCACATTGTATCATTTACTTTTTTTCCCCATTAGAGCAGGGCACTTCGTATCGAAGAAGTTGTCGTAGAAACTTCGAAAAGGGCTCATTCAATTGGAAATTGGATGGGCTTGTGCCCTTTTTAATAGTCGAAAGTCATTAGAGGGCAACTAGTCCCCCCCCACGCCAATCATTCCCCCAAACACATCCAATCAAAATTTTGAGATAGCCATCTTGTTCAGCGTAGTTGATTTCCACATAGAAAATATATTTTTGAGGAGGACACTCCGCCACAACCCTCGGGGCAAGAGTTTTGCCTTGGACCACTCGGCCAGGCTGCCTCTCATAAATAAATATATATGTGATTACACGTAGTAAGAGACGATCACATCCAATGTTAAGAAATATAATAACCCATAACTCCTAAAAAATCCAGATCAAAACAAAAAGTACACCATTAGAACCGCTACAACATTTTGCCTAAACGGAATCTTTTTTTTCTCTTCGTTCCCAGATAGCTTGGCACTGGTGCATCGTCTGAAACCCTACAAGATAAATAATGAATGTCGTCATAGTTTTATTACATTAAAGTACATTAAAGAACGAACTTTAGTTCATAGTAACTGAAGTATTATAAGGAATCATTATTTAAATGATGAATTTTCCTTATTCACCATAATAGAGAGCTGTGTAGTGCCTCAATTTAAAGGAAATTGCTGTATATCGAAGCCTTCTGTAATTAACAAAAGTAATTTTTTATACACAGTTGCTAGCGAAGCTAGCAACCTAGTAAGAAACGATCACGTCCAATACTAAAAGATATAATAACTCATAACTCCTAGACATAGTGTCAGGTCACAACTCTTAAAACTAGAATCATATCAAAAAACGAAGTAGATTATTAGGACTGCCTTGTTCGAAACCACTATTTAGGAAACATACCGTCGCTTGGCTTGAACAACAAGAAAAGTATATGGGCTTGAAAATCAAAAAAGTAGTTGATCGATTACATCAATACAATAAGAAACGACCTAACTTAAAGGAAATTAATAGGGCTAAAAACCTTTTTTAACTAAAAAAAATTATTTTGAAAACAGAATAAATTTTTCCACTAAAAACTGCATTTTTTATGTCTTTTCATACTGTAGTCTTTTCAAAGATATTTGATTTTTGAAGCAATCAAACAGTTCACGGTAAAGTTATATTAAAAGACGATCATTAGAAGAACAAGCCATTGCACACATTGGACTTAATTAGCTGCCTGATCCTTTGAGAGTCGTCTCTTACTACTCCAAAGAAGAAAAAGCCGTAGGCTTTTTCCTATTTGTAATCAGGGTTTATCATAGGCAGCGCAATAGCGCTGCCTAACTAAAGAACGATGTTGCCACAATGTATTATTTTTTTCCTTCATACCCCGGGCACTTCGTATCGAAGGAGTTGTCGTAGAAACTTCTAAAAGGGCTCATTCGATTGGAAATTGGAGTTGCTATTGCCCTTTTTAATAGTCAAAAGTAATTGGAGGGCAACTAGCCCCCCTCCACCACGCCCATCATTCCCCGAAACACATCTAGTCAAAATTTTGAGATTGCCATTTTTCTCAGCATAATTGATTTCCAGATAGAAAATATGTTTTTGAGGAGGACATTCCACCACAACCCTTGGGGAAAGGGTTTTAAGTTATGCCCTGAGGACATATAAGAACGATGTTGGCACAATATATCATTTATTATTTTTTTTCCTTTAGAGCAGGGCACTTCGTATTAAGGAATTTGTCGTAGAAATTTCGAAAAGGGCTCATTCAATTGGAAATTGGAGTGGCTTGTGCCCTTTTTAATAGTCGAAAGTGATTGGAGGGCAACTAGTCTCCCCCCCTCCCACACCCATCTTTCCCCCAAAAACATCCAATAAAATTTTGAGATAGCCATTTTGTTCAGCGTAGTTGATTTCCAGACAGAAAATAATTTTTTTGAGGAGGACACTCCCCCACAACCCTCGGGGCAAGAGTTTTAAGTTATACCCTGGGGTCATATAAGGTTTTTATAGAAGATGTTGTCGTAAAAACTTGTAAAAAGGCTCATTCGATTGGAAATTCAAAGGACTATTGCCCTTTTTAATAGTCGAAAGTGATTGGAGGGCAACTAGCCCCCCCCACGCCCTCAATCCCCCAAACACATTCAATCAAAATTTTGAGATAGCCATCTTGTTCAGCGTAGTTGATTTCCACATAGAAAATATATTTTTGAGGAGGACACTCCGCCACAACCCTCGGCGCAAGGGTTTTAAGTTATGCCCCGAGGGCATATAAGAACGATGTTGGCACATTGTATCATTTACTTTTTTTCCCCATTAGAGCAGGGCACTTCGTATCGAAGAAGTTGTCGTAGAAACTTCGAAAAGGGCTCATTCAATTGGAAATCGGATGGGCTTGTGCCCTTTTTAATAGTCGAAAGTCATTAGAGGGCAACTAGTCCCCCCCACGCCAATCATTCCCCCAAACACATCCAATAAAAATTTTAAGATAGACATTTTGTTCAGCGTAATTGATTCCCAGACAGAAAATATGTTTTTGAGGAGGACACTCCCCCACAACCCTCGGGGCAAGAGTTTTAAGCTATGCACTGGGGGCATATAAGGTTCTTATAGAAGACATTTCGTAGAAACTTTGAAAAAAGCTCATTCGATTGGAAATTCAAAGGATTAGTGCCCTTCTTAATAGTCAAAAATGATTGGAGGGCAACTAGCCCCCCCCCCCCCACGCCCATCATTCCCCCAAACACATCCAATCAAAATTTTGAGATAGCCATTTTGTTCAGCGTAGTTGATTTCCAGATAGAAAATTTGTTTTTGAGGAGGACACTCCCCCACAACCCTCGGGGCAAGGGTTTTAAGTTATGCCCTGAGGGAATATAAGAAGGATGTTGGCACATTGTATCATTTTTTTTCCTTTAGAGCAGGGAACTTCGTATCGAAGAAGTTGTCGTAGAAACTTCGAAAAGGGCTCATTCAATTGGAAATTGGAGTGGCTTGTGCCCTATTTAATAGTCGAAAATGATTGGAAGGGAACTAACACCCCTTCCATGCCCACCATTTCCCGAAACACATCCAATCGAAATTTTGAGATAGATGTTTTGTTCAGCGTAGTTGATTTCCAGATAGAAATTATGTTTTTGAGGAGGACACTCCCCCACAGCCTTTAGGGCAAGGGTAACAAGTTTTGCCCTGGGGGCATATAAGGTTTTTATAGAAGTACAATAAGGAACGACCTCTTGCCTATACTAAATTCAATAGGCCACTTAGCTATAGTATTGGTTAGTAATCCGGGTTGCAGCGGTAGCTAGCAACCTAGTAAGAGACGATCACGTCCAATGTTAAGAAATATAAAAACCCATAGCTCCTAAAAAAGGAGTCAGATCAAAACAAAAAGTACACCATTAGAACCAACTTATCCGAAACCCCTGTATAGTAAACTTTCTGTCCTTTGGCTTGAATAGCAAGGGAAATATATTGGCTTGAAAATCAAGAAAAGTGGCAGCTACTACAACATTCTGCCTAAACGGGATATTTTTTTTTCTTTTGTTTCCAGAGATAGCTTGGCACTGGAACATCGTAGAGGGTTGTTCAATAGCTCATTTTAAAGGAAATTAATTGGGTTAAAAATCTATAGTAACTAAAATAAATTATTTCTAAAAGAGAATAAATTTTTCTACCAAAAACTGCATTTTTGATGTCTTTTCACACTGCAGTCTTTCAAACATCATCATATACCAGCGGTTAGATTTGAACCTACGCCTCCGAAGAGACTGGTGGCTGACATCAGTGCCTTGGACCACTCGGCCAGGCTGTCTCTCATAAATATATATGTGAATTTGGGCTGAAGCAGTAGCTAGCAGCCTAATAAGAGACGATCAGTCCAATGCTAAGAAATATATTATAATAAAGAACGACCTCTTGCCTATACTAAATTTTATACGCCGCTTAATTATAGTATAGGTTATCATTAGAAGAACAAACTATTGCCTACAATGGACTTAGTTAGCTGCCTGATTCTTTGAGAGTCGTCTCTTACTACTGCAAAGAAGAAAAAGCCGTAGGCTTTTTCCTGTTTGTAATCAGGTTTACATAACCTGGGTGGTCAATCCAGGTTGCATTACATAGTCCATAGTAACTGAAGTTATATTAAAATCCGGGTCGCAATGGTAGCTAGCAATCGGGATTGCAGCTGTAGCTAGCAACCTAGTAAGAGATGGTCACGTCCAATGTTAAGAAATATAAAAACCCATAGCTCCTAAAAAAGGAGTCAGATCAGAACAAAAAGCACACCATTAGAACCACCTTGTCCAAAACCCCTGTATAGGAAATTTTCTGTCATTTGGCTTGAACAGCAAGGGAAATATATTGGCTTGAAAATCAGGAAAATTGACTTTAACCACGTTATTCTCCACAAACGGCATATTTTTTTCTTTATCTTTTTTTTCTTTTCCACAGACAGCTTGGCACTGGAACATCGTAGAGAGTTGTTCAATGGCTCATTTTAAAGGAAATTAATCGGGTTAAAAATCTTTTGTAACCAAAATAAATTATTTCTAAGAGAGAATAAATTTTCTACTAAAAACTGCATTTTTGATGTCTTTTCATACTGCAGTCTTTTCAAAGATATTTGATTTTTTTGTGCATAAATCATAATCGTATACCAGCGGTAAGATTTGAACCCACGCCTCCAAAGAGATTACATTAAAAGACAATTATTGGATATTACATAAAGGATCGACGTGGTTCATTATAATCTGGGTTGCAGCGGTAGCTAGCAACATAGTAAGAGACGATCAAGTCTAATATTAAGAAATATAAAAAACCATAACTCCTAAAAAAAAGTCACATCAAAACAAGAAGTACACCATTAGAACCGCCTTAACCGAAACCCCTGTATAAACTTTCTGTTATTTGGCTTGAACAGCAAGGGAAATACATTGGCTTGAAAATCAAGAAAAGTGACGGTTACTACAACATTCTGCCTAAACGGCATATTTTTTTCTTTTCCGAGTTGTAGCGGTAACTAGCAACCTAGTAAAAGACGATCACGTCCAATGTTAAGAAATATAAAAACCAATAGCTCCTAAAAAAGTTAGAATAAAAAACGATCTCTTGCCTATAGTAACTTATTTATGGTGGCTCCAGGGGTAGCTGCAAGCTATCCAGATTGCAGCGGTATCCAGGTTGCAGCGGCAGCTGTAACCTGGATATATATATATATATATATATATATATATATATATATATATATATATATATATATATAATATATATATATATATATATATATATATATATATATATATATATATATATATATATATATATATATATATATATATATATATATATATATATATATATATATATATATATATATATATATATATATATATAATATATATATATATATATATATATATATATATATATATATATATATATATATAATATATATATATATATATATATATATATATATATATATATATATATATATATATATATATATATATATATATATATATATATATATATATATATATATATATATATATATATGTTAAGAAATGTAAAAACCCATAGCTCCTAAAAAAGCAGTCAGATCAAAACAAAAGTGCACCATTAGAAGCGCCTTGTCCGAAACCCCTGTATAGGAAACTTTCTGTCATTTGGCTTAAACAGCAAGGGAAATATATTGGCTTGAAAATCAAGAAAATTGACTTTAACCACGTTATTCTCCACAAACGGAATATTTTTTCTTTCTTTTTTTTCTTTCTTTTCCACAGATAGCTTGGCACTGAAACATCTTAGAGAGTTGTTCAATAGTTCATTTTAAAGGAAATTAATTGGGTTAAAATCTTTAGTAACTAAAATAAATATCTATCTCATCTTCTTCATTGTGATAACGATGTTTGATTTTCCTAATTGGAAGCTTTTCTTCAATTTTGATGATCTATTAAACCTGGATAGCATTTTGTTAATTATATAAATCTCTTGGTCAAGTTTTTCAAACGGATTTTCAATTTTTGACAAAATGTACGTCTGACCTGAATACTCATTTTTCAGTTCCACTTTTTTAGCATCATATCCTCCAGAGGTAACATTTCTGTCGTTGGCACTTTCATCGAATGATGCTTTTTCTGTATTAGGTTTGTCTTCATCCTCCCTGTTTAAGTTGGAATCACTCTCTTCTTTGGTAGACTCGTTATTATTGTTGGGATGATTTGGAATTATCACAATGTCTTTGTCAAGTTTTTTAAACGGATTAAATTGTTTACTTCCAACCATATTTTCAATTTTTGACATAATGTGCATCTGACCTGAATAGTCATTTTCAGTTCCACTTTTTTAGCATCACACCCCCCAGAGGTAACATTTCTGTCGTTGGCACTTTCATCGAATGATGCTTTTTCTGTATTAGGTTTGTCTTCATCCTCCCTGTTTAAGTTGGAATCACTCTCTTCTTTTGTAGACTCGTTATTTTTGTTGGGATGATTTGAAATGCTAACTAAAGGTTTTTTTTTGTTTTGCACACACTGTTCGGATATTTGATACTGATTCATTCCAGTTGGAAGCTGTTGGCCTTCATTGTCACTCTCAGAAACTGAAGAATCATCACTACTATGTCCTCCAGAGGATATAGATTCCCCGTTGGCCCTTTCACCTCCTGATGCTGATTTTTGAATACATAGAGCCAGACCTAGATGATTCCAACTATTGGTTATCAAGTTTTTCAACTGAGAAGTCTTATGTTCATCAGCAAGTCTGGTAAAGTATACTGGAATCTGTATATGGGTTTCTAATGCCGAATCAATATATCCGTTATCAATTTGTATATCACTAGCCTTAAGTTGACATAAAATGGCCTTTGGGCTATTGAGGCAATTGTAGTAGTAACTGGCTTGCATGAAACTTTCTGCTGCTTCAAAACAATTGTTGTTAATATGTTGAATATTTGCAATATTTTCAATGGCTTTCGCAGCTTCTTCCAAATTATCTAAACTTACGGAAATGTTAGCAGCTCTTTTGTATGATTCAAGTATGTCATCTTCTTTAGATTTGCCAAAATTAGCTATAAAAAGCTCATTTGCATTTACTGAATATGAAGGAGTTACTATTTTTTATATAACTATATCTACATGCTTTTGGTTATATTAAAAATACTATTTGGATCTTCTTATGCAAAATGATATTAATACTATTAATGCTGTATATTAATGCTATTACAGTGCTGTTCAAAAATACCGTTTTTCGTGAAATATTGATTCTATTTACTATGTGTAGTGGTTTGTTTATTACTAGGTTTCAGCTATATCCGATAACACTAGCATATGCCCCATTTATAATGATGTGTATCAATCCTTTATGTACAGTTTTTCGTAAAAAAATGAGTATATTGTATAAAGGATCAGTCAAGTTATCCGGGTTGCAGCGGTAGCTAGAAACCTATTAAGAGACAATCACGCCCAATAGTAAAAAATGAAATAGTCTATAACTTCTAAAACTAGAATCAGATCAATAAGCAAATTACACTGTTAGAACCGCAATGTCCAATATCCATATAGAAAACTTACCGTCCCTTGGCTTGAAAAACAAGGAAAATAGATTGGCTGGAAAATTAAGAAAAGTGGCTGAAACCACGATATTCCGCATCAACAGAAGGTTTGTTTTTCCTTTTTTTTCCCTCAGCTAGCTGGGCACTGGAAAATAATAGAAAACTGTAAAATGGCTCATTTTATAGGAAATTGATGTATTTAGAAATCTTTCATAATGAAGAAAAATAATTTCAAAAACAAAATAATTTTTTTTTTAGAAAAACTACATTTTTTTATAGCTCTGTAGTGGAAAATGTTATGCTTGCCTCCTGGAGCCAATCTTTTTTGGGCTCAACTCCTAAAGCGCTTATCTCTGTAACATTGTGCTTTGTCTTCGTAGATTTTTTTAAGTTCTTAGGTCAGGATTGCTAAAGTTATTATGCAAACTGCAAAAATATTTATGGTGTCTGAGCAATAATTTTAATTTTTTCATTAAAACTAGAAAAATACCTGAACATTTTAAAATCAATTTCACTTCTTACGTCATATAAGACGTAAAAAGTAAATGCAATATTTATACACGTTTATCTTTCAACAAGATAATTTTATTTTATTTTAGCTCGCAGTTCAGGATCGCTAAAGTTATTATATAAATTGCAAAAAATATTTATGGTGTCTATGCAATAATTTTATTTTTTTATTTTGAAACTAGAAAAACACCTGAAAATGTTTAAATTAATTTCACTTATTACGTCATATAAGACGTAATAAAAGAATACAATATTTATACACACACGTTTATCTTTTGACAAGAATATTTTATTTTATTTTAGTGTTCAGTTCAGGATCGCTAAAGTTATTGTGTTAACTGCAAAAATATTTATGGTGTCTGAGCAATAAGTTTGATTTTTAATTAAAAATAGAAAAATACCTGAAAATTATAAAATTAGTTTTGTTTTTTGCTAAGTTCTAACTGCAAATATTTAAGTTATATTATGCAATGTTTATACATGTTTATCTTTCGACACGATAATTTTATTTTATTTCTCATTTCAGGATTGCTAAAGTTATTATGTAAACTGCAAAAACATTTATAATTTCTGAGCAATAATTTTAATTTTTTCATTAAAAATAGAAAAATATCTGAAATTAAAAATTAGTTTAACTTACTACGTCATATAAGACGTAAGAAGTGAATGCAATATTTATACACGTTTATCTTTCAGCAAGATAATTTTATTTTAGCTCTCAGTTCAGAATCGTTAAAGTTATTATGCAAACTGCAAAAATATTTATGGTGTCTCTGCACTAATTTTAATTTTTAATTAAAACTAGAAAAATACCTGAAAACGTTTTAATTAGTTTCACTTATTACATCAAGCAAGACGTAATAAAATAATGCAATATTTATACACACACGTTTATCTTTTGACAAGAATATTTTATTTTATTTTAGTGTTCAGTTCAGGATCGCTAAAGTTATTGTGTTAACTGCAAAATATTTATGGTGTCTGAGTAATAATTTAAATTTTTTAATTAAAATGTAGAAAAATGCCTGAAATTATAAAATTAGTTTTGTTTTTTTTGCTAAGTTCTAATTGCAATATTCAAGTTCTATTTTGCAATGTTTATATGCATTTATCTTTCGACAAGATAACTTTATTTTATTTTAGTTCTCAGTTCAGGATTGCTAAAGTTATTATGTAAACTACAAAAAATATTTATGATGTCTAAGCAATTTTTTATTTTTTAATTAAAACCAGAAAAATACCTAAAAATTTTAAAATTAGTTTTGTTTTTTGCTAGGTTCTTGCTACTTGATACATGATTTTAAATTGACAAATATATTGAATTTTAATATTGATAAAAATGGTCTCAAGTGAACAAAAGAAAAAGAAGTATGAATGAGAAAAATATAAGAGTAAGTAATCCAAAAATCTACTTCAAGGAAAGAGAACTACAAAAAAAATTGGGATAAAATCCTGAAATATCAGAGAATATATCAGAAAAGTCTATTTAAAAGAGTTAAAAGGACTGCAGAACGAAATAGAGCTCAAGCACACATAAGGATGGTTACTAAGTTGACATGTGATCCAGACTTTAAGAAACAAAATATAACAGAGAAGAACAGAGGTATTTAAAAGACCAGGGGTATCGAAAAGGCGGTTCTGTACCATTAGAACCGCCTTGTCCAAAACCCCTGAATAGTAAACTTTCTGTCCCTTGGCTTGAACAGCAAGGGAAATATATTGGCTTGAAAATCAAGAAAAGTGGCAGCTACTACAACATTCTGCCTAAACGGGATATTTTTTTCTTCTTTTTTCTTGTTTTCCAGAGATAGCTTGGCACTGGAACATCGTAGAAAGTTTTTCAATGGCTCATTTTAAAGGAAATTAATCGGGTTAAAATTTTTTTGTAACTAAAATAAATTATTTCTAAGAGAGAATAAATTTTTCAATTAAAAACTGCATTTTTGATGTCTTTTCATACTGCAGTCTTTCAAAGATATTTGATTTTTGTACATAAATCATAATCGTTTACCAGCGGTAAGATTTGAACCCACGCCTCCGAAGAGACTGGTGGCTAACACCAGCGCCTTGGACCACTCGGCCAATCTGCCTCTCATAACTATATATATGTGAATTTGGGGTGCAGCAGTAGCTAGCGACCTAGTAAGAGACGATCAGTCCAATGCTAAGAAATATAAAAACCCAAAACTCCTAAAAATAGAGTCAGATCAAAACAAAAGTCCCTCATTAGAACTACCTTGTCTGAAACCCTACTAGATAAATAATGAATTTCATCATAGTTTTATATTAGAGCTATGACGTGAATAGAAAAACACGAAATTGTATAGTTGTTTCTGAAGACGTCATGAAAAAGTATCATTACGCCATGATGTCATGAAATAAAATCATTACGCCGTGACGTCATAATTACTATATAAGAAACGTCAAAAGTGTAAATGGTCTCATTCATGATTGCATAATGGTTAGATCAAAGCAAGCTACACGCAAGTTAAAAAAACAGTACTACAAAAAAAAAACAGAGATAGCAACTTGAATAGAAAAAGCAAAGGTTTTTCAACCGACCAGGCGTAGAGACAGCCAAACAAAACATCAAGGAGCGTTATCAAAATGATGAACTTTATAGAGAAGCAATAATTGAGCAGGCTAGACAAAACATCAAGGAGCGTTATCACAATGATGAAGATTACCGAAAAATATATAAGAAAAAAGTTGCTACCAGAATAATGGGCAGATACTGGTTTGACAAAAGCTATAATGAAAAAATTAAATTCTCTGCGAGGTTATACCGAAGAACGCATAAGGACAAAGGGAAAAATTACATTCAGAAATACAAGAAGATGGCAAAAATGTTATAATAAAGAACGACCTCTTGCCTATAGTAAATTTTAACAGCCACTTAACAATAGTATTTGCTAGTACAGTTATCGGGGTTAAAGCGGTAGCTAGCAACCTAGTAAGAGACGATTATAATAAAGAACGACCTCTTGCCTATACTAAATTTTATACTCCACTTAATTATAGTATAGGTTATCATTAGAAGAACAAACTATTGCATACAATGGACTTAGTTAGCTGCCTGATTCTTTGAGAGTCGTCTCTTACTACTCCAAAGAAGAAAAAGCCGTAGGCTTTTTCCTGTTTGTAATCAGGGTTTATATAATCTGGGTGGTCAATCCGGGTTGCATTACTTAGTCCAAAGTAACTGAAGTTATATTAAAATCAGGGTTGCAGCGGTAGCTAGCAATCCGGATTGCAGCGGTAGCTAGGAACCTAGTAAGAGACGATCACGTCCAATGTTAAGAAATATAAAAACCCACAGCTCCTAAAAAAGGAGTAAGATAAGAACAAAAAGTACACCATTAGAACCACCTGGTCCGAAACCCCTGTATAGGAAACTTTCTGTCATTTGGCTTGAACAGCAAGGGAAATATATTGGTTTGAAAATCAAGAAAATTGACTTTAACCACGTTATTCTCCACAAACTGCATATTTTTTCTTTCTCTTTTTTTTCTTTTCCACAGATAGCTTGGCACTGGAACATCGTAGAGAGTTGTTCAATGGCTCATTTTAAAGGAAATTAATTGGGTTAAAAATCTTTGTAACTAAAATAAATTATTTCTAAGAGAGAATAAATTTTCTACTAAAAACTGCATTTTTGATGTCTTTTCATACTGCAGTCTTTTCAAAGATATTTGATTTTTTTTTGTGCATAAATCATAATCGTATACCAGCGTTAAGATTTGAACCCACGCCTCCAAAGAGATTACATTAAAAGACAATTATTGGATATCCGGGTTGCAGCGGTAGCTAGCAACCTAGTAAGAGACGATCACGTCCAATGTTAAGAAATATAAAAACCGATAGTTCTTAAAAAAGAGTCAGATCAAAACAAAAAGTACACCATTAGAACCGCCTTGTCCGAAACCCCTGCATAGTAAAATTTCTGTCCCTTGGCTTGAACAGCAAGGGAAATATATTGGCTTGAAAATCAAGAAAAGTGGCAGCTACTACAACATTCTGCCTAAACGGGATATTTTTTTCTTTTTTTTTTCTTTTTTTTTTCTTTTTTTGTATCCAGAGATAGCTTGGCACTGGAACATCGTAGAGGGTTCTTCAATAGCTCATTTTAAAGGAAATTAATTGGGTTAAAAATCTGTAGTAACTAAAATAAATTATTTCTAAAAGAGAATAAATTTTTCCACCAAAAACTGCATTTTGATGTATTTTCACACTGCAGTCTTTCAAACATAATCGTATACCAGCGGTAAGAATTGAACCCACGCCTCTGAAGAGACTGGTGGCTAACACCAGTGCCTTGGACCACTCGGCCAGGCTGCCTCTCATAAATAAATATATA